>JANHGB010061529.1:0-19643 GCA_026283785.1 Coracopsis vasa
CAGGGGAAGTTCAGGTTAGATATAAGGAAGAAGTTCTTTACTGTGAGGGTGGTGAGGCACTGGAACAGGTTGCTCAAAGAAGTAGTAAATGCCCCATCCCTGGCGGTGTTCAAGGCCAGGTTGGACAGAGTCTTGGGAGACTTGATCTAGTGTGAGGCGTCCCTGCCCATGGCAGGAGGGTTGGTAACCATTCTATGATTCTATACCAGAAACTTCAGATAAAGCGTTATTTTTGTCTAATCCATTCTGGGTTAATAAAATGTCAGGTTTTATAGTTGTTTTGGTACTTCATATAGCGTCTAAGCTCTAAAATATGTATTTTGCCCTAAGTAAAGGTAAAATTTACAGAGAATGTTAGTCACTAAGGCATTTAATTTTGTCTGGAGACTACAGGTTATAGTAATTGGCATTTCAGAATGTTTTAAGTGTGTTCGCTGAGAGTGTACCTAAACATATTTCCTATATATGCAGCTATGAAAATATGATCTTGATTAGTTTTTCCCTCATTTTTTGAGAATTTAAAACAGTCTTTTTTTATGCATGAGGGGTGTGTGTGTCAGTTCCCCCCTGCAATATTCAAACATATGAAAGGAATGCACCCTTGACAGCACTTTGCTTACGCTGAGTAAAGGAATGAGAATGAAAATTAAATGATCTTTGCTGTAATAGTTTCAGACGTTATGTCTAACATTAGTAATCTGTTCTTGCAAAGTACATACATTTTCAGTGTTTTTTCTGTTTATTTATACTGTGCTTCTTGGTGTTCTTGGAAATGTGTGTTTTACTAATGCTAAGCAAGTGGGCAATCAAAGGATGTCAGCATTTGTTTATGGGATATTTTCTGCTCATCTTGCCTGTAAGAAGCAGCATTTCAGGCATTTTCAGAGCACTCTTTGTTTCATACAAAACATTTTTGCTGACAAGGGAAGACATGAGTGCCCTGTAATGTAATTACAGTAAGTTGCTAGAATGCTTGCTTGGCATGTAGGAAAGCTGGATTCATTTACTATAGCTAGAGAGACTTGGAATCATGTTTCTGAAGACTTCTTGGAAGGCAGCAAATGAGCATTAGGTCAGAAAGCAAGCCAACAGGCTGGATCCTATCCTCTCCTGAAGTGTCTCCTGGGTTAGGAGGAACAGGCTATTCAGAGCCTGCTTAGCTATTCTACAAACATCTAACATGATGTAATTAAAGATTATGAACTGAATTTGGGGGGAATGAGGCAGTGCCACCAGCAGTAGCAAGGAAGAATGGGCTTTGGCTGTGACTGCGGCTTAGGCAGTTGTCTGACAGCTCAGCTTGGAGTCCTTTTCTTAGGTAGCTAAGCTCTAAGGAGCCTTCGTGCTTGGTTTAGAGACCTGAATTGTAGCTGGCATTAAACTGTTGCAATGCCAAGTGCTGCTCTACATAATGTCAAAGTGCTTTTGTGTATCTGGCCCCAAGTACATGATCATAACAGAAGTATATGAACTGCTGAAAGGAGTGTCATCTGCAGCGAGAGCACCCCTTCCAAAATCATCAACTGATTTGCCTGAGCTGTACTGCATTATTCAGCAAAGCCTTGTATTAGGCCAGCTGGATCAAATGATGCTCTTTGAAGATGCTGCCAGTATTCAGTTTCCTCTTAGAAAATCATCAGTAGAAGAAAATCTGTCTGCAGTTGGCCCTTGGCCAACATCTTGAAAGCACGTACCAAACCAGATATTAAGCCTTAGCATGTATTTTGTCCCATGAAGTCATATTCTTCAATTATTCTATCTGACTGTATGCTGCCAGGGCAAGTAGACCTTGGTTTTATTCTGTGTAATTTCCCACTTCATGTATTCTGTGCGAATTTCTTTGAAAAGTTTTGCTGGTACATGGTGATGAGCAAAGCAGTTGGTTTGATGTGTGTCTAGGAGAGGTGGATAACTTTAGCCTTTGGGTAGCGCTCTGTTGGGTAGCTCCTGAGATGTTTTCATTTGGCTCTCATCTTTCTGTGGAAGAGATGTTGAACAGCTGTCCAGGTAGCATGTGGTGCAGTCCTAGCTTCCAACCATCTCATTTGCCCAAATGTTGCATGTTGTTCAGCGTCTGGGTTGTCTGTGAGAGGAATGGCTAGCATTGGAGGCACACTCAGCTCCCATTTAAGATGTTTCCAACCACAAGAGCTTTGCTGAAGTCTCTGTTGACTTGCCACTTGTAAGGCGTGTGGTATCTTAATATATCTAATGGTGTTACATGTTGGTAAGTTGTTCTCTTGTTGATAGAAGCCAGTGTAGGATAGAAATCTCTGCCATAACGAGATCTAATACATAGCAGTTAAATGTCAAATCCGTGATACTTGAAACTATAATTAAAAGAAAAAAGCATTGGAAGACAGAAATAGAAAAAACAGTAGTGGTTTTAAGTGTTTTTTATATAGGAGGAATACCTAGGGACTTGGATCAGTTTAATATCTCTTTTACTTTGCCAAATGGAACAACAATTGACAAAATGCTAATTGCTTTGCAATGCTTGTAAGGAATGTAGTAATCAATGCACATAAATGTATCAAAACCAGGAAGGTAAATGGCCTGCAAGAGCTAAGTAACAGTAATGAAATTATCCACTAATGTACATCTGTGTGTAATTACTGCTTTCTAAACTCAATTGGCACTAGTCTTAAATTTCTTGTTGAATATGATCACGTCTTGTAGATGTGTAGAAATGCTGTAAAAATGTGTTTGAATCTTGCTTTGCATTTGTACTACCTCATCCTCCCTTTCCCCTCACCAGTCAGAGCAGCTGCAAATGTGTAACTAATCATTTCCTGAAAGAATTTTTCAAGTCTAGTTCTCGAAACTGGATTTTCATGTTGCATCTTTGTCATATCTCAGATTCAATCTACACTCTTACTTGAGTGGGCGAGTTGAGCAGGGAAAGGAAAGTGGTAATAGCAAGGCTTGTAAACTGATGTAGACTTTCTGAGGCATAGGGAGTTTATTATATCCTGAAAGGGAATGTTGCTGCACTTCAGTGATTAATCAGCCTAACAAAAAAGCCAAATAAAACCCTAAACCCCCCAAATTTATTCAATATAACCCTATTGAATTGTGGTTATGGTTTGCAAGGATGTTTTAGCAATTTGGTAAGTAAATATACATCACTAACTTCTGAGGTTTTGGAGTAGCAAAGGTATTTAGATAATTTAATTTAAAAATTACATTTAGTTTAGATATATTTGGTACATATAAAACATTATTACAATACTGCTGTAAGATTTCCCACTGAACAGAGTTGAAAGGTTACAGTTTTGTTTATTTGCATGTCATCTGGTACTGAATCAGGAATTAATGAGAAGCAGTGACATGATATGTAAAATTAATGTATGCCAAATCCCTGCAATGTGTGCCCTATAGCTAGCGTGTACTTCGTTTGATGTTGCTGTATGTATCCTGGCATGAGAAAATAACTGCATGATTAATGATCGCAAACATATTACTCTAGTGGCATTCCATGTGTATCTAATGTTTGGTTACTGTCTCTACTAGTTTGACATCTACCATTTTTATTTTTTCATAAGCTCAAAGTACTTGCCCAGGTGTATTTACAGCATTTACGTATTTAGGTTGTAGCCTGATATTGTCAGCTTTCTTAATATGTTAGGAAAATAGTGTTTTAAAGTATTAACTACTAATAGTATTAATGTATTAATAGGATTTTAGTACAGAAAAAAGCTTTAGCCTCTTCTTTTTTAATTTTTATTCATTAAATCTCCCCTTTTGTGCTCTCATGATTAGAGCTGTGCCTCCTTTTAAATGATTTCAGTTGCTTTCAATCTTGCCTTGAGCTTAGCCTTTTGTATGACCGACTTTTGTCAGTGCAAGCATTGTTAATCTTATACCAAGAAGATTACTCATCAAATGCAAACAGCTTCTTAAGATCACATTAGAAGTTGGGATTTTGTCTCACTCCAAGCAAGCTGAAAAAGCAACTCTGTTCCATGATGATGACAACATGGGAATGTCATTTGACCTTGTGATTCATTCATGTATTGCACCAAATTAACATGCTGAAACAATTAAGTCAGAGATGTAAAGAAAGTGGCTGTACTTATGTCTGTGGTTTTAATGTCTGCTTTCTTCTTTTGTACACCTGAGTTCTCTGTAAAGGATATACCATATTGTTTGCCCCTAAAAGGCACGGTTTTCCCACATGGACCCAAATGCTTTACTGTGTGAAAGTTAGTGCTTACAACAGAACATCACTTTTAGCTGTGTAGTCAGTTTCAAAAATAATAGTTTTCTTTTGGGGAAGAAAAATACCACAAACTCCTAGTCTAGGGCACAAAGGTTTGAGGTTAATAACCTATACTCTGTTGTCCCAGGAGGCAAGTTGAACATCTAGCAATCGGAGGTGGGAGCTTTCATCCTGGTGGCTTGGCTCACCTCAGAAGGTCTGAAGACTGTACCCAAGTAGTTTTCTAAAAGCCATACAAAACAGCATTTAGCTGTAAGATCTGAAGTTCACCTTTGGTAGTGGTGTTTTGCTTGTGTGGGTTTTTTTTAAACAAACAAACAACAAACCCCAAAGTGAAAGAATTTGATAAATAATTATGCTTAATAGTGCATGTTCCTCATCTAAAAGGATTAATGGAGAGTTTTCCCCTGAAACCTTAAAGGGAGGGAGAGAATGAGGAAGCAGTCAATATTTTTTGTTTAAGTAAAGGAGAAATCCTTGCAATTTTTCTTTTTCCATTGCTTAATAGATGTTTTGCATTTATTTTTCAACTTACGCAGGTATTTTTTAGGCTCGTTACAGTAATTTGGGGTAATGAACTTTCTGGAAATTTGCAAAACCTGGCCTTCTTATTGGGAAGATTTTTCTTCTAGCTACAGTTGATTCTTAAGTGTTCCATAGTGTTGCTATCTTTAATGTGATGCACAAAGCCAAGTAACTAGTGAAATACAATTTTCTAGAACCATAGAAAGCTTCTGTTTCAGTGTGCTGATGAGACTCCATGCACAGTGACAGATTCCCTTACTAGCATGAGCCATGATAATTTCCTTGAAATGTACTTGTGTGGTTTTTGGTAGGTGTTTTGGTTTTCCTTATTGCTGTTGTTTTAAATCTGGAAGTCCAATTATTGACCTTCACAAGCAGTGGCTCAAGGCACATACCAACCTGGTGAAAGGTAGTACAAGAACCTAGACAAATTCCTTCTCTCTGGTATCCTTGATGCATGGTGGTATGAAAACCACGCATTTCTAGCATTTCATTTTTTAACTGATTTAGTATTTGGATGGCTTTTTTTATCTGAAAATGATGAACAATAACAAAAAAGCAGTATTCAGTTTTGCATTACAGTGTTTTGGAAATCTGATGCCTTTTTTCAACATATTTCCAAATACTTGTGCCTAGTTAATGTAGACACTTAAGCTGAATTTATGTTGGAAAATTCAGGCATACCTGGGGACATGCTGAAATGATATAATTTGTGGTTGAAATGTTCGCTAAGGTAAGTTTGGCCTGTTCCAATTACTTACTGTTCTACACAAGATATTCCCAGATGAGGCTTAGGAACTGGGATGGCAAAGACAGCTTACAGTGTGCACTTTGCACACCATCACCCTGTTCTGGAGGCTATGACGGATTCCTAGAAGAGATACAAACTGTTCTGCACTGCTTGGCTTTGTTGCCTATTAATGTTTTTAGGTGCACTTACTTATTAGTATAGGCATAGTATTATATCTTCTTACCTGATTGTAGTATGGATGTCTTTAGCAGGGTTGTGCAAATAGAACTGGTATTATAATTGGTACTTCTTCGGTGCAGATATAGAAAAGGAAACAGAATTTCCTTTGGCAAATGTGTAAAAGCAACAGAAGCTTGGCTAAGTGTAGTGTGCAAATCGGCATACAGTTGCTAATTACCTTCTTATAAATACTCTCTTCTCTGCTTCTTCCAAATCCATTATGGGAGAATTCCAGCTTGACATCTTGTATTTTTGTGGTAACGAGCATACCAGAGTGTGGTTTTTTTTTTTTTTCTATTGTAAGGAAAATGAGATTTACAGATTCAGAATAAATGTTGGAAATAGGAAGAGGGGGAAGATGGAATTTTTTCCCCCTCTCTAAATGAGTATTACCAATATTGCTGGATTTGCAACTCCATAGGAGTTGCCCATGAAGCCCAGAAATGAACACATGAAAATAGCAACTTGAAGATCTCTTGGAAGTGTTTTCTTAATAGTAAGGCTGCCACTCTAGATATAACTGCTAGATAACTTGACTTTTCGGTTTGAGAGAAAAAGGGCTGTTCCTTACTTGAGTAAGGCTTTCTTCAGGCTTTGGGTTTAATCTTTTTGCCTGTGTTGCTCACTTGAATGTTACTAATTTATTTATTTATTTATTTAGAAAGAAAATTCCATCTTTCCTGATAGATTTCCTTCTTTAAGCATTTTCTTTTTTCCCCAAATAAGAATTGCTACATAAATAAAACGCAGAATCTGTGTTAAACATTTGGTCTGATTTTTTTACATTTTTCAATGAATGGAAGAAATCATCCATTCCCTTAAAATCTAAAGTTAGCTCTCTTGGACCACTTCACGTGACAAAACTTAGCTTTTGCTGTTTGCTTTGAAAACACAAAATTAGATCAATTAAGGAGATTATTTTAAAGATTATGTACTTTTTTCAGGAGGATCCAAATGATATCGACCCAAAAAGGAAAGACGTGCGTGGCAATGATGGGGAAGACAAAGCACAAAGTGTGGAGACGCTACCTCCAGGTATTGCAGTCACATTTGTTATGAAAGATCTACAGCAATAAAACATTTGTTATTGAAAGCCATAAAACACAGCAGTTGTTCTGATTGTAGTCATTATTTGTAGTTTGGAAGTGCTAGGATTATTTTAGCAATATGTGCTACTGCATTCTTAAAGCTTCAGCTTCCTTACGTCTTACCTGCTTCACTGCTCCTTTGGGTTTAAAACCATAGAGAATGTGACTTTTTGCTAGTACATTTGTAGTGTCCTGCGATAGGCTTGAGGTGATGTAAAAGCCCTGGGTACAAAAGTAGTCCATTTCTCTTGATGGTCAGTGCTGGCAGGCAACAGACAAGTTGCCTTGCCGACTGTGCTTCTGACTGAGGAGTCAGCCAAGGTTCATACTTTTAGTTTTGTCTAGTTTTTGATGGAGCAGATTTTCCTGAGTGTGATGATGATGTACCTGATTTTTCTCTTACTTGCTCATTGTTTGTCATGTGCTGGCAAATAAGAGCAACATGATTTTTGTTTTATTTGAGTGAAATTGTGGTATGCCTTGAGGATCAGCTAGGAAAATCAAGTGTTAAGGAATCTTCATTTCATGTGACTGCTTCCATAAACTTTTGTTGTTAAACTGTTTCGCATCAATGAGATTTAATATGTAGCTACAATTAACATAGCAAGAAAAACAGAAATAATAAAATGGATTTGAATGTTTTACACTGTACTGAAAAGTTTACCATACAAAGAAGACAACTTATGATCAGATAGCTTCACAACATGTTTTACTCTTCTTTGATTAATCCTAATGTTTGGCTTACAAATTTATCTTAGCCAAACATTTGAAATATGATATCATAGGTTTTGAAGAGAGAACTAACCAAGGTAAACTTTCCTTTAGGCAGCTGGAAACTTCCATCCACAATAATGTGTGAGGTATGATTTTTGTTTTATAGTCTTGGATTTCTGGTAAAGAATAAGCTGTTTGACATTCATGACTTTTTTCCTGTAGCCTTTGGCCTACCTTGTCTTAGCTGCTTTCTGGAGAGGAGAAACAAGATTCTGGTTGTATATGTATGTTTTTTTGGCAAAACTTTTACTTTGTGTATGAATTGGGTAATAAATCCTAGAGAGCTGAAGAGCCTGGCTTATTCAACTTGGTTTCTGGAAGATCTTTTAAAATGGGTTTTTTTTTCCCTTAACAGAACTCTCTGCAAAGTTGTTACTGGGATTATAGGACAGCCAATTTTGCACCTTCCAGCTACTATTCTTACTTCCCTTTTTTTAATGTTTATATATTCCTGGCCAAGCTCTATACATTTCCTGTAAGACTTTCCCAGTTGGCCCTAAGTAACCACTCAAGTATTAAAAGAAGTAGGAAGGATCACAGACAAACGAAATGATATCAGAAGCTGAAGGGTTGAAGCTAGACGTAAAATTAAGTGTAAAATTTAAGAAGTAAAATTAAGAAATAAAAAGTAGAGCAAGGCAGTGCTTTTCATTTCATCTGTTGATTAGTAATCTCTTATGACTTGATTTAACAGGCAAGAGAATCATTACTGCAAAGTAGGATGAGAGTCTCAAATCAAACATCAAAGGTTACACTGGCAGAATTATGCACTCAAATCACTATTTTGATTATTTTCAATTCATGTAGGCAAACTTTTGAATCCTTATGGCAACAAAGCTTGGAATTCATATTTCTGTAGATTCTTCGCACTTTTTCTTTTGTTTTAAAGCTAATGATGAAATTTTAGGAGGGCTTGAGTTCAAAACTTTCTTGCTTTTTCCCCTGAGGTGAGGAGACCTGTAGTTTAGATTTCGGTGTTATGTAGGGTAGTGTTTTCAGAACTTCTCAGATTTAAGGGACTGTTTATTATGTTTAAAATGGCTTTATGTAAAAATTAAACTATTGGGGTTTTTACCTTCTGTACATCAGAGTGTATCTATTCTTTGTCATTTGGTGACTCTCTGCAGAAGTCTACTGGTTTGTGAAAATAGTCATGTTAGCTTTTGTAGTTAGAAAGACTGACCCTGGATTGTCTGCATGGATAACTGAAGCAAAACTGTATAACCAGTTCTCTGTAATGACAGGAGTTTCAGCAGTTTAATTAAACAGCTCTTTTTGTTATTTAGTAAAGATCTGGAATCTCTTAATGCCTATAAAGTGAGTATCCTACTGCTTTTAAGCTATATTGAGTAAGAGGAGTGCAAGCTATTTAGGGGATTTTGTATCCATCTATTCCTACTCTTTGTTGCCTACTGCTTTGCTGCATGAAGATTTACCTGCTATGCTTTTATTTTTCTCTTCTGTCTCACTTTGAGTTGCTCTTACTGTTATTTATCTTTTCCCTAATAGATCTGATTCATATTGCACATTGTTGACAGGGCTTTCTACTGGAGCCAGAATGAGGCTTTGTCTCATTCCTGGCTTCAGAAGCCAAATTCACTTGCTCTTTCAATCTGCAGGCTGTCACTGCTTTTTGGTAAACTTAGCCGTAGGAAGTAGTCTCCTTTCTGCTAAGGCTTACTCTATGCTTCCTGGACTAGTGTTGTGTTTGCTGGTTTTGAAGTCTTGGAAAATGGTAAACAATACATTTAAATGATTTATATCAAGCTCTACTTGGATGGAAACTGGAATGGAATAAAATACAGCTATTTATTGCAGAGAAAAAAAACTCAAAATGTGATTCCTGTTTGAAATAAACCAGCTTATTATTTAAAGTAATAGCAGTGAATTGCACTATTTTTGTTGATGGCCTTCTCCAAGATTTCAGAGTTGGGGGATACCTGGGAGAAAAAGTAAGTTTCAAAAAACTTCACTGGTTTTCACCTTTTTCTTTTTTTCTACTTAGCTTCTCAGGCACAGAGCAGTCTGTCAAATAAGCACTTGTCAAAACCAAGTTTAGCACTGCAGCATACCCTGTTGAGCTTAAAAGATGCATTTATTGTCTTGTTAGGTCTCAGTACAATGCATGTAGACACGTTTGTTTGAATTTAAAGTTACGAACTTGTTTAAGTTTGAAATAATGTAGTTGGGTTTTCCAATACTTACTCCACCTGGTAAAGTCATTGAAACTCAGGAAGCTACAGAGCCAGCTAACTCCCCAGAAGAAATTAAATCAAATGTGCTCCTATTTGTGTAACCCAGGGAAGTATACAACAAAAGCAGTACCTGTTATTGGAAAAGGTTTGTTAAACCACTTTTAACTTCAAAATAGTTGATAAATCGTCAGGAAGGCAAGCCTTTCAGCAAAAGTAAGGCTGGACAGTATACTTAGCTGTGGATCAGCCTTTCATTTTCCAGCACTTAACTTGAGCCATTAGCACTTGTAACCATGTGGACAACCCAAATTATGTGTTGTAGTTCATAAAGAGCACAACCTGTTTAAGAAGAATGCTTGCAGCAGCATCACCTTTTATCACTAATGTAATGCCTGTATGATCTCGTGTTTTAGTTACTCCTTCTGCTGGATGGAAGGCAACTGGAGGAGTGGATGGGGGTGGCAGCAGGCATAGTGTTAAACTCCATAGGAAGTTGAAGAGTTTGAAAGTTGAAAGTCTACATAAATGCATTTAAAGTGTGGATTGTATTTTGTAAAATGCACTAAAAATCTTTATTTTTGGACCAGAAAAGCAGGGACATGACACGTCTTGTACTTAAAAAAAATATTCAACATATGTTCCATGTTGAAGCTATATTACAAATTGGAAGCAAGGGTGATAATGTAGTTTAGTTACCAAGGAATTTGTAAAGCTTTGGAAATGCTATGTGAGAGAGTTATATGGGGAGATGATCTTATGATCTTCTTCCTGTTTCTTCCAGTTTTCTGAGTCAAGCCACTCTTGCATTTTGTATAGTTTTGTTGCAAGTGAGGTTTGGTGTCAGTTTTGTAAATAACTGTATCTGGTTATTTGTAGTGTAGTAGCTGGCTGGGGTGTAAACTTGTTTTCAAAGTAAGTTCCTGGAAATATTTTGAAGAAAGAACTTGAAAGGCTAAGAAAAATTTGGCAATCTGTGGGCTACCAACAGCAGCTTTAAAGCTTCCTTTTTAGAAAGGTAACTGGAATTTGAAAATCTGTGTTTCTCCCTCCAGTTATTTTCCTATCGTTTCCCTTCTGGGCTACTTCACCAAGTATATATATTGAATGTTCTGCAGTCTGGTTTTGTTTGACTTTTAGTTCTGGCTTGTGTGTCTGTACATGGTTTAACTTTAGGATGGTAATTCAAATTCCAGTCCAAGTTGCTTTTGTAGATGAGCTCCTTGGATGATCCTGAGATTATACAGGATTTTTAATCAAGTTGGTTGTATTTGTCTGGTTAAACAACAGACAATTATTTTGTTTAATGATGGAAAGTGTTTGTTCTTTCAATATCAGAATCTTCTAGCAGGAGTTAACACACCATAGTTGGGGCATGGCTTATGGATAGGAAGCTGTGAATGAGGCCTGCCTTAGTTTCCATACCTATCAGGGTGAGAGATGGAGCCAAGGTAAATCTTTAAGCATCTGAACAACCTCTTGTTCATAGCTGTTAGAGTATCTAGGCATATCAACTTAGGATATGCCTGAGCTATATTTGTCTAAAAGCTGAGTTTGGATAGACTGACATCTCTGCAACCTGCTACTTACTGAACTTAATTAAAATTACCTCAAAAATTCTGTGTGTTGGTTATGAAAGCAATGAATATTGACTTCTCTTCTCTGTAATGAAAAGTGACCCCAAAAGGCAGCTTTGGTTTGTATCTTTTTTTTTTTTCTGTTAATCACAAAATGCAGCAGGAAATTCTCATGCACATCCATATTAAAATCAGAATGCCTGTGTTGCATTGGAACTTCAGATCTGATTTTGAGTTTAAGGTATACATTTGCTGTATATAGCACAGGCTTGGCTGTCAATAGGCAAAAAAGTAAGCATTCAAACAGTGGCAAGAATTGATAGTTTTAAGACACTTGGTAAATACCGTACTGTTGTTTTATACCTGAAGATGGTGGACGTCCTGAAATTTCATTCCTGGTGGCTGGATGTTAATCTGCCACTCTGTGCTAGTGCCACAACCGGTCACATAATAATACAGCCCTTGATAAAGAGGGATTAACTTGTGAATCATTTCTGATTGTAAAGGAGATTGCAGTTATGTTCAATAAGACATAACTTAAGAGCCATGTTTTGTTCTGCCTGCATGAAATGCTGGTTTGAGAATAATGTTGCCTTGTACTTGTAAAAGGCCTGTTCCTCAAATGCTTTGATTATAACTGACTGTTTTTACCGATGTAATGAAACAGTAAATTATAATGTCTTTGAAGTCTGGACTGAATGTTAAAAATATAACTGTTTCTTGGATAACTTTATAGCCAAATCATCTGCCATGTTAATGCATGTCTATGTGGAGGGTTTGTTTCTTTTTTAATGGAAATCGTGCTAGCTGGAGTTAAAAACCAAGAAAAACTAAACCAAAACAAAAACCCCAAAATGGGCAAGATGAGCATAGTCTAGTGATTATTTGTATAAACTGAAATCTGTAAAATTGTTTAATTTTATATTACTTTGCAGAATGTTCTAGAGGAATTTAATATGCAAAAGTGACAGTAAATGTTGCACTGTTAACAATTGAAGTTTAATTGTGTTGTTGGAAAATTAAAAAACAAGTTATATCAGTTATGTTTGGATTGCTGAATGCTGCTTTTTAATTTGAAGAGATTAAATTTGCTATTTTCCTGGTTTTCCATTGTAGGAAAAGTTCGGTGGCAAGACTTTGATCAAGATGCTTATGTTGGCGCTACCGTGGTGCGATCTGGTCAGGATCCATATGCACGCAATAAGTTCAATCAGGTGGAAAGTGACAAACTGCGAATGGACCGAAGCATTCCTGACACCAGGCATGATCAGTAAGTGCTAAACTGAGTCATGCTTGACTTGGATTGACTGTTCTGTATGTATGGCTTTTGAGCAGCAGGTGGTTTTTCTAAGACAGGAGAGCTCTTCAGCTTTCAAAATGACAGAGACAGTAAACTCTAGCGTGATCCTTGAGCAGTGGGTTAAAGAACAGTGAATCTTAATCAAGGTTTTCCCGTTTCCATGACTTCTGTCAGTGTTTATTCTATATCCAAACTGGTGCTGCCTTTCAGTCTCATTTTGTGCGTATCTGATGGCTTTTCTTGGTTTCTATGTTTGTAAGTCTTTTTCACTGTAAGGATGATCAAACAGTGGAGTGGGCTGCCCAGAGGTGGTGTGAAGTCCACAGAAGTAGGGATGTTCAAAGCCTGCTGTAGCTGGCCCTGCTTTGCACAGGGGTTTTAGACTGAAAGATTTCCAGGGGCCCCTTCCAATCTCATTTGCTCTGTGATTCTGTTCCTCTAAGTACATGACAATTATCACCTCCAGACCTAAAGGAATCCATTTATGCATACCCTGGTGAACATAGGACAGAATTACACTTCAAAATTACTTCAGTTATGCATGAGAACAACTTTTTTTGTCAAGCTACTTGTGTAGATTCAGGAAATAGTACATTTCAGGAGAAATTTTCTTGTGGGCAAAGACGACTTTCATTTCAGGAAGAGGTTTGAGTGATTGCAGTGATCTCATTTAAGCAGAAGTGGTTAATATGAAAAAGACAGTTGCATTTGGATTTCCATAACTTTAAAAATAATAAAAGCAGCTTGAAGTTGGTTTTAAAAATTAGGCAAGCATAGTCTCAAAGCATAAAATTAAGCAACTGTGCATAGTTAATATGCCTAACTAATTCTGCAGTTAGGAAGAACGTATACCCACCAGACACTTGAGGGAGGAAGGTACCAGTTTTTTCCTCCATAAAGCTCTTTAACCAGGAATGGCATAGTGAAGAGGATTTGTATAAAAATTCAGGCACTTACTGTGCCATTTTTAAATTCCTCGTATAATAGCATGGGTTAAGTTCTTTAAGTACATGATTGGTAGACAGAGTAAAGCAAGTCTTGTATAATTTGCCATTAATTGAGCAGAAAAGTAGGAAGAATCTAATGTTTCACTTGTTGCTGGAAAGCACTACAAAGTATGATGCACATGGCATACTGAGGAGATTTTGTATTTTCTTCATCACGCATACTTCTTATGTTTGGTCATATGCCCCCCACCCCACCAAGATATGCTTTCTAAAATTGGGAACACATGGTCTTTTCCCACAAGAGCAAAGCTCAGCCACCACCTTCTAGAAGCTTCTATAATTCAGATATGCTGAATTTGGAACCCTCGTAGGTATTTAATAACCTGAGGGGGGTCTAACAGACAAAAGCCAGACAAAGAACTTAAATATGCGATGACAGGAGACAAATTATATTAAAGTGGCCATGTTTGTTTTAACTGTCAGTGTTGTGATTGTATTCTGACCTGCCTGTTTTTTTAGATAAATGGAGCTTGGAAAAGAACCCTGCAATTGTGAGAGAGAGAGAGAGAAGGAGAGAGAGAGATTTTTCAGGGGAAAGGCCTTGTTGGTGCTGTGATTATTACTTAGGCTTGGCCATGCAGCTGATTTAAGTGCCCATCAGTTTGTAAACGGTCATCTTAAAGAAAAAAAACCTACCAACAAAACGAAACAAAAACCAAAACGGCCCAGACTGAAGCAATCATTCCTGCAAATTTTCCATTATTCTTTCCCTGCCAAGTTGCAATTAATTTTCCTTCTATTTTGGCAAGGACATTCACTGCAGAAGCTGAAAAAGTTGCATGGAATATTTGTTTAGGAACTGTGCAATGGAAAAAGCAAGAGCAATAGCCATAGGAAAGAGAAAATGTTACAGATCTGAGCATGTGACACTTGGAAGCATGTTATTTCCAATAGAACTGGAGGCAACTGGGCCAAGATTAATATCTTTTATGGAGCTGCTACAATCTTTTTCTTTAAAAGAAGAAACCTGGATGAGGAAGTTACTGTTTCTGCTTAAGCAACTCTTTATTAATTACATGAACGTGTCTAAGAGGCTGTTTGACTTTAGCTCCATAATGGTACTATTTAATTGCTGAAATTGTCTAGGCTGTTAGAAGCAATTTATCAGGATTCTACATTAGGTATGTAAACGTGTGTGCAATTATGCATCTCTTTCAATATTACATTGTTTAGTCTTTTCTGCATTGGAGAAACTTTTACTAAGGTCAGGTTAAGACCAAAATTTTCTGCTTGCTCTTTGTGAAAGCCTGCCAGCAGCAGTAGAAAACAGTTTGATTCACCTGTTTCAACTGCTTGCCTTTATTTTAAGCCAAAGGGATACAACATAAGAATGGAGACAGTGACAGGAGGTCTAGGCAGGCATGCAGATTTTCACCCCAGCTGATGCTCACAACTGCTGCTTCCAGCAGCTTTGAGAAAACTCTGGGTTTCCTTCTGTTGCAGTCTGCTGATGGAGTTATCCCTTTCATAGCAGATTTTGGAGATCCAGAAAGTGAGTGTCACAGTGGTAACAGGAAACTTCCAGAATTATCCACATATCAGTGTAAGATAATCTCCCAAGTGGGACGAAGGGTGAAATACTCCATGGTTTTTTTGGACAGGTGGTTTCTAATCGCATATCTAACGTATTACCATAATTTTGGGGGATTACTGTTGATTACTTTTAGCTAGACTAAACTGTGTTTTCTTTCTCATGGGGCAACTATTAGAAGTTTCTAATCCTCATACTTGGGATTTATTTTTAAGTAGAGAAGAAACTTTCCTGTCTGTTTGATACCCCAGATATCTGTTGACGTAAATGTTCTTCTTACACTGGTTTAAGTGAATATTTCTGTTAAAAAATGGTTTCAACAAATCATGGAGGTTTCAGAAAATCTTTTCATTATATGAACAAGTTGGCAACTCAGATTTCTGGGGGAAAAAATGTACTTTTCATGTTTTAACTGATTTTAGTGAACTATACTAAGCATTGAAGGTCTAGATGGAAATTTTCAGTTCAAGTTCTATTTTATCCAAATGTATTTTCTCATTCTGCATGTAAAATTAAGTGCTGTATCTTGAGGAAGGAAAGTCTAATCTCCGTGCCAGAAGTGATGACATTGTTGCTTTGGTTTGCGTTCTAACTGTGGCACTATTGACACAGCAGAATAGGAGGACTGCTACTACTTCAGTTAAAGCAGGGATTTTCTGAAGAGCTGAGAGCAGAAATAGTGAAACATTCATCCAGTTTTGTTTGGAAGTCTAAAAATCTGAATTTCATCCTCAGAAATATGCAATAGTGCTCTTATGAGTTTTCTTAAAATTGAGAGGCTTCATTACCTTGAGTAATTCTACCCTAAGATGTGCTCTGGCTCGAGTGCTCTCTTCTGCGAAGAGATCAGTGTAGGTTTAATGTGACTTTTAAAATTATTCTAATGCAAGTGCTTCATGTGATAACTGCATGCACAGTAGTCTTGTCCTCTGTGGGCAATTTGAAAGTTAGCAGAAAAAGGATAAAAAGTATACTTTTTTTGGCATGTCTTGTAGCTGCCTAGATGCATTGCCAGAGGCTCACAATAGAGGTTTTAATTCTTTAGGTTCCAGCAACGCATACACGACAGATTTATTGGTTCAGTGCTGGGCACTAGTGATGAAGCCATCTTGTACACCTACCATTTGAGAAACAGAGCTGGAGCACCTCTCCTGTGAAGATAGGCTGAGAAAGTTGGGCTTGTTCAGCCTGGAAGACCTCATAGCATCCTTCTGGTACCTAAAAAGGGCCTACAAGAAAGCTGGAGGGGGACTTTTTACAAGGATGTGTAGGGATAGGACAAGGGATAATGGCTTCAAACTGAAAGAGGGTAGGTTTAGATTAGATACTAAGAAACACTTTACTGTGAGAATGATGAGATACCAGAACAGGTTGTCCAGAGAAGTTGTGGCTGCACCATCCCTGGCAGTGTTCAAGGCCAGGTTGGACAGGGTTTTGGGCAACCTGGTCTAGTGGAAGGTGTCCCTGCCGATGGCAGGGGGCTGGAACTGGGTGAGCTTTAAGGTCCCTTCCAACCCAAACCATTCTATGATCTGGCCTTGCTTATCTGACACAAGCATTGTAGAGTTGACATGGGCTTTGTTTTCCTTCAGAATGAGTGAAGTTACCATGGCACAATAATTTTTGTTTCACAGCCAGCACTAATATGTGTGATGTTATGGGTGTGTTGTTTAGAAAACACTATAGGTTTATTGGGACTTCGTAGGGTGGGCAAAGGGCAAGAAGCGCATTGCCACCTCACTCTCTCATTCCAGAAAGTTGAAGGTGGTGTGGTTTATCATGCATGTTGCAGATGTTAAAACAGGTGTGGAGCAGACTTTTATGTAGGCAGACACCTAGTTGTAGAAGTTTAGGTAGCAATGTGTAATCTACCTCTCTTCCCGTAAAAGCTAGCTTGATTAATTATGCACGGAGTGTGGAATTAATTGCTGAATTTGCTACAAGTGTATTCTAGCTGAGTTTATTTTCTCTGTAGACAACTAGGCCTGTTAAAGTTTTACCTCTAATATTGAATAAAGTGTATGTGAAGAAATACATCACTCATGTATGTTACTGCATGAATGGGAATTGGTATTGTGACCTGTTAGACTGTAATGCTTTCAGCATAAACTCAATACACAGTGTTTCCTAGTACTATTGATTTCTAATACAATGAGACTACTGTATTTTTTAGGTTTGTTATCAGTGAATTTAAACAGCTTAACTTTATATAGCCCTGCAGGAATTACTTTGGGATTTGCTTCTTCTTGTTGCATATATTAACTTCAGGCTACTAGAGTTGGTGAAAAATGAGTAGACATAGGTGGAATATTTCATTATCTTTATGGCTTGGCAAGATGTGGTTCTACTTTTAGTTGGCTCAACATTGTCACAGTTAAGTTTGTTTTTCAGATTCTGAATGTTACAATCCTTACAGCTTCTCACTAGAGCAAGAAACCTTTTTCATCTATGAGCAGGACCAGGGTGCTACAGGAGCTTTAAAAGTAAATGGAGAAGTGGATGCATGCCATTCTAAAGAAGAGACAGATGGTAGCCTGCGAACCTGTGCATTTTAATTAAAAATATGCTCATTTGCTTAGATTTATTGAATGCTTTTAATGTAATATAAGTACTTTGGTTTCATACTCCAGTTTCATGAAAGGTATTTATGACATACTGCAGTTATGATAGTCTGGTGACTTTCCTGAACCTGCCTATATCTGACACTGACATCTTAGTGTACCAAGACAATTACCAAAAGTGGCAAAAGAGGAGCTGATTATAATCTCACCTGAAAACAAGGTAATTCATTCTTCCGAGGTAGACATAGTGTGTATGTGAGTTTAATGAAGGCTGTCTGGTACACCTGCAATGTAAAAAATACTGTGTTCAAATGAAAGGGTATTATGTCTTTCAGGTGTCAGCGGAAACAATGGCGGATAGATTTGCCAGCCACTAGTGTGGTGATCACCTTTCATAATGAGGCAAGATCTGCTTTGCTTCGAACTGTTGTCAGGTATACCTAGGAGACCTTGATTTTTTTGTTTGTTTGTTTGTTTTCTTTTGTGGCTAAAGGCTGTTCATTTGTGTCCGATAATGGCTTATGATAAGGAAGGGAAGTGACAATCCATTATGCTTTTCTAAACCAATTGCTGAGAGAAACATGAGTCTTAATTTCAATGATGCCTTCAGATCTTACATTCTGAAATAGCAATGTTAAACAAAATCTCTTGTCTTAACTACAAATACGTGAAAGTTATCGGTTGATGTTTGGAGGTTGGCTGTATAATATTTTCCAAGAAAATGTCAAAGAAGATGAATTCTCAGGGGATATTTGACCTGAAGATGCCTGCGAAACTTCCGTGTTACAAGTTGCCTAATGCACTGATTTCTGACGGCTGGAATTTTCTGGGGGGAGTGGACAATTCTATGTGTGCCTCTCCTCACAAACACTTCCCATGAGAATAAGCCAAGAGCATATTTTTGTTGAAAATGGCATCCTGGGCTTGGTTCCACTGTGGCTTAACAAAGTAACTGCTTTTGTGATGTTGGCATTGAAAATTAAGACTGTTCAGTATTGAATGCCTTTTTTGTTTGTTTCAGTGTCCTTAAAAAAAGCCCATCACATCTTATTAAGGAAATCATATTGGTGGATGACTACAGTAACGATCGTAAGTACATTTACAGGGTCCTAACTTTATTTTGTTTATTCTGATAAGACTTTCTGTAGAGGCTAGTAGGTGACTCTGAGAATAAGTTACATGAATAGGAGTTTGCAAACACTAATGCAAAATCAGGTTTTGTTTCTTTCGTATCTGTTGTGGAAATGTAGGGTTCCGATAAATGTTTCAGGTACATTTTATTGCTTCCTGTTAGCTGAAGGAGTAGAGTGTGCAGTTGAAAACAGCCTTTCAATAGTATAATATCTGATGTAAAAACAAACCCCATGGTGCTTGCAGCAAATATTTTTGTAGCTCTGCTTTAAATGAATTCTGGTCTCCACCAATCTCTTGGAAAAATTGTTACTGAATCTAAAATTGTTACACTGCAAATAAAAGACAGACTAGGGACAATGTGGGCCCTCTCCGGAAGCTATCAGGAGTACTGGCTACCCTGGATTTGGAGAAGTCTGAGGTTCTTGATGACTTCTTTACCTCAGTCTTCACTGGCAAATGCTCTGACCACACCACCCAAATCTTGGAAGGCAGACATAGGAATTGTGAGAATGAAGACCTTGGGCCCGCTGTAGGAGAAGATCTGGTTCGAGACCATCTTAAGAACCTGAACGTACACAAGTCCATGGAACCTGATGAAATCCATCCGTGGGTCCTGAAGGAGCTGGCAAATTAAGTTGCTAAGCCACTGTCCATTGTATTTGAAAAATCATGGCAGTAGACAAACTTCCTGATGACTGGAAAAAGGGAAATATAACCCCCATTTTCAAGAAGGGGAAAATGGATGACCCAGGGAACTACAGA
>JANHGB010061531.1:0-15936 GCA_026283785.1 Coracopsis vasa
GTCAGGTGTCCTGCCTCTGCTCCCTCCCACCTTCTTGTGCCCTTATTTACTGGCAGAGCATGAGAAACTGAAAAGTCCTTGAGCGGGGTAAGCGCTATTTAGGAACAGCTAAAACATTGATTATCAGCATTATTTACAGACTAAAGCCAGAACATGGCACTGCACCAGCTACTGGGAAAAAAATTAGCTTTTCATAACTTCCCAGCCGAAACCAGGACATGTTACTTTAGAAGCCCCAAGTTCTATGGGGACTTAATTGTGTGAATTTTGTCTGTCTGATCACTTGGCATATCCACTTCTGCTACTCATTTCTGGAACCTAATCTCTCATTTTTGGACATTTTTCTTAGTATGGGAGCAGAAAATCACATCAAAGCATAGCATAGCATAGCATAGAATAGCATTGCATTGCATTGCATAGCACAGCATAGCGTAGCATGAAGCAACGTAATATAAGATAACCTCTTCTACAACCTAACTATTCGTTACAGGGCTTTGCCAGGGAGTGCTATGCCTTCATCAGAGCAATGACACTTTGATAAAGCACTAGTGCAATACATCATCAAGAAGCTGCATAGGGTGATGTATTGATGTAATACATCAAAATGCCAGTGCTCATGAGAGGCTTGATCCTGCTTCTGTTGAAGTCTGCAGAATGTTAGCATCGGGTATAATGAAAGGATTATAACCATAATGTGGTTTACACAAAATTACTTTTATATCCTTCTTTCTTCATCTTTTAAAAGTCTTTTTAACTTTGCCACATTTAGTACTTAATTTAGTATTTTAATGAAGGTTTTTTTGTTATAGGATTTAAGAGAGAAAGACAGTAGATTATCAAATATGTATGTATTATTATTCTTCCTCTCCAAAATCACTGCAGATTTATGGAATAATAACGGGAAAGAATTTTGAATTTGTATGGCTTGCACTGTGAGAGAGTTTGTTGCAGTGGGATTAAAACCTTAAGCATTGGCAATGTAAAAAATATTTCTGCTAGAAATGCCATAAGAATCTGAGACTACAATAGCAGCAATAATGGCCTACGCCAAAGATCGCATGTATCAGCAGTCTCCTGCCCCTGACAAAGCCTAAATGTCACTGGCTTAGGCAAAAACTAAAAAAAAAATTAAAAACCAGAACATGCATATTTTTCTACACAGTGTTTGGCACATTCAGTGTCTTTGCTATCCTTCTTTACCACTTTTGTGCTCAGTCTCAAAGAATGCCTTTTCACAGCCTCCTAAGACCTACCAAACCATCCTGGGGCTGCGCCTAGCAGCATATGAAGGAAAAAAAAAAGATAAAGATAAAGAAAAAGATTATTTTTCTGTGGGCTTAATAGAACAAATTTAGGATCTTTCCAGTGCTGTAATTACACAATCCTTAGTGTCATTAAAAAATTATACATTCATATATATGTATCTATCTGTTTTCTGATGTAAAAACTAATTGTGGATTGTTGTGCAATGATTACCACTGGGTTAAATTCACCCAAGTCAGTAGAATTTGAGGGCTGAATGTCACTTAAGTCCTTCCTAAAATGCTGATTTAGATTTCTATTATGATTTTTAAATAATATGTGTGACATAGACATATAAAAACTTTTCAGCACCAGCTTTCTTCTAAACAATAGTGTATACCATGTTGCAGGATGGACTTCACCAAATTTTCCAGCTTATGTAGAAGTGAAAACCTTAAAAACATACATATTACAAAAATATTTCTAGCTTAATTCATTATCTCCTAAAGTTTGTTATTCAGTTTTTCTATCTGTAGTAGTAAACTTCTTTAGAGAATATAATTGACATAAACATTAAGCCAAGGAAAAAACAAACATGGAAATAGAAAAGCTATTGAAGTGAAATTCAGAGAATTTTTGAAGCTTTTATCTGTAATACTTAGCTGCTTTCAATGCATAGTCTTCAAGAAAATCCTTGAAAATGTAGCCAAATACAATGGGTGGATTATTTATTGAGCAGCCTTCGAGAAACCAATGTCTTAATTTTTTGATTCCTGGGAGCTTTCAACTCTCACAGTTTAACTTTCAGTTTTCTAAAGAGAAACTGCAAAAAATATGCTTTAATATGCTTGTTTTCTTTTTCTTCCTTCCACTCCCAGACAAAGGAAACAAAATGAATTTATCTTTATAAACATTTACAAACATTAAAACAGTATGATATTTTCCTGCTGGGACTCTTTGGATATTGAAACTCCAGAACCGAAAAATGTGGTTTTCCTAAGTTTGGATACTAGATGCCATAAAATGAAAGGTTATTTCATCATTTAAATAATTGAGACTCACTGTTCTCTAAATACTGTGTAGAGCAGCCTTGGCTAACAGGTTCTCCAGGGCTGTTCAGTCTGGAGAAGAGAAAGCTGCATGGAGACCTCATAGTAGCCTTCCAGTATCTGAAGGGGGCCTACAGGGATGCTGGGGACGGACTGTTCATTAGGGACTGTAGTGATAAGACAAGGGGTAACAAGTTCAAACTTAAACAGGGGAAGTTTAGATTGGATATAAAGAAGAAATTCTTTACTGTTAGGGTGGTGAGGCCCTGGAATGGGCTGCCCAGGGAAGTTGTGAATGCTCCGTCCCTGGCAGTGTTCAAGTCCAGGTTGGACAGAGCCTTGAGTGACATGGTTTAGTGGGAGGTGTCCTTGCCAATGGCAGGGGGATTGGAACTAGATGGTCTTAAGATCCTTTCCAACCCTAACTATTCTATGATTCTATGATTCTATATTTGGTACATATGACAGTATGTTCTTTTTTTCTAAAAGCAATCAGAATTGTATCAATGGCTGTAAAAGGAAATATTGTGTTACTACCTCAAGATGCTGGTTACTTTCATACTGAGCCAAATGAAGGCTACTTAGTGATGAGAAACTACAGTAATAAATAAGACAGAGAGAATGTTCACTTACTGTCAACAAGGTTTGCTAACAGATAAATTTAATAGGAATTGTGCATGGTTTTATACAGAGCATAAGAATTAGAGGGAAATATAGGTGAGTCACTCTTCCTTTTTCCAGAATTTACATCCAGTAAATTTAGTTGTTAAGACTGAAAGAAAAATAACCTCTTATATATCAGTTCAAAAGAGTACAGCTGTCGTATGGCTTACTTCTGTATTTTGAACTATGGCAATGGAAATAGAGTATATAACTCATACAGACAGCTCAGAGATGTTGAGGTTGTAAAACCTGAAACATGTTTAGCAGAAAGTGAACTTCTAAACAGATGTACTTAAATCAGAAAATCCTTACAGGAAGGTACTCTTAAATCTATTTGTAGATATCCTGTCAGAATCAACTGGTGTGGTCATCAGGGGCTTGTCAGCCAAGGATATTTTATCAGTGTAACTGCATCATTAAAATCTGAATGTAGCATAAAATAAGGTTGGGGTTTTTTTAGCCTTAAATATCAGTTTCACAGCCAAATTTCATGGCCAACAAACAACATCAATAGAAACTATAAGATGCATACAAACTTATGCATAGATCTGGAGGGGAGTAAAACCACCTGAAAATTAAAAACAAATTGAGAGATGCAGGAAAAATAGCAGTGACATTACCTAAGTGAAAGAACAGCACAAGCTCTTTCACACAGAGTCTCTTGATAGCAAAATGTCAAAAGAGTAACCACCACAAAGGAAACCTGTAAGAAAAAAACTGTCTGTGGAGCACTGCATTTAATCACTGAGGAGAACAGCAGATGGTCTAGGGAAGTTTCACAATTTTTAACAACAACCTAGAGAAAAAGGCTTCTCAAAAACTTTGAATCCATGCTAATAGTTTTAGTGTATGCTTTTAATGTAGCAATTAGTTGAAATTTATACTTTAGTGAAATGTTTTCTTAATCAGATTTTAACATCATCATTAATGAAGCAGTTTTAAAAAGGCAATGACAATTCATCAAGCATTGAAATCAGACAAAGTCAGTTTTACTTTTTTAGCAGTTAAAACAGAATAAGGCCTCAATAAACACATTTGAATATCATAACCTAAAGTCTTATGTTGGTCTTATTCTGAGATTAAAAACTACCAAATAGAGCTTTAATGGAAATAATTAAAGAAAATTTTACACCACTCTATCATGCTGCTTGTTTGCATAGATTTTTCAGAAACCACACAGGTATCTGAGCATATATATGTATCTATAAATAAGCATATATCATACAGATATTTTATATGCAAATATATTTCATTTAAGGAATGAAGTAATGAATCAGTGATGGCTTTAGTAGAATAAATATTAAAAACAATCGTATTCAATCTTGGAAATTTTTAAAAGTGAGCTCAAAGAGTAGCAGGTGAAGTGAGTTCCTCAGGTAAAGGCTCTAAAACAACAGGAACAGTCCATGCATCCAATTCTTCTGAACATTTGGCAGAATATGACCTCTATGAAGAGTATGGAATGACAATTCTTCCAGCAAAAGGAGTCTATAGAATAGTGCTTTAAAAAAAAAATTATGCTAAATTTTTGCTTCATGGTTTAGACTAGATCAATAGCATAAGTATAAAAGTGTAAGAGTGAAAGATATAAATAATATATTGTTAAGTTTCCATTCCAGCTGAACTAGAGAAGAGAAACAGAAACTAGACAATCAAACAAGACTTTGAGAAATATTAGGTTTACTTGACATCTATATTCGACTTTTTACTCTATCTTATTAAACCAGCTATTTCATGAAACCATTTCTTGTTGGATCCAGGAAGAACCCTGCACCATCTCTCTCAGCTTTTTGACTGAATAGAACTTACCAAGAATGTTTTCAAAGCCATGATGGAGGGGTTTTTTTTTCACAAACCATTCACTATTGGAAAAAGGTTTTTATATAGCAGACAAAAACAACAAATGGAAATGTCATATTTAAATACATTGAGAAATTGTGAACAGTGTGAACGGTTTCATTTCTGTATTTTCTCATAGTCAGCCTGCTTTGGTTAAACTGTGCACCTCAAAGAATAAGGTGAAATAACATATGCTTAGATTTTAAAGCAAGAATTTCTAAACATTACAGTAATGACTACTGCTGATTATTTCTCACAGAGCCTGTTTCTCATGCTGGCCACATAAAAACATTAAGACTTTTGAGGATCTTTATCGGCACTTCAGCATCAGTCAGTTCCTCCTCAATAGACTCCCCAGTATTCAGGCTTAGGCACAACATTTGTTCTCTATGTTCA
Organism: Coracopsis vasa; assembly: GCA_026283785.1. Classification (NCBI taxonomy): domain Eukaryota; kingdom Metazoa; phylum Chordata; class Aves; order Psittaciformes; family Psittacidae; genus Coracopsis; species Coracopsis vasa. The sequence goes on from JANHGB010061531.1 coordinate 5,190, forward strand.
GTGAAAAGATACATTATTCAGAAAGCTTGACACAATGTATTAGTGTCTAAATAGTACACAATGGGGTTCCAGATGTTCACTGAATTAGCCCAAGATCATGGAAGCTTTCCTGTGATTTTTAGGCTCTCTTTTACTATATGAAACTCACTTATTTTCATTTGTGCGTCTAACTTCAATTGAATATTAGCATCTTCTTATGTTTACCATGTTCTCAAGGTCCTGTTACTATTGATGACTTGTGTTCAACTCAGTCTTGTTGTGCAATATTACAGGTGTTTTGTGTCAGCTTTTGTTAATCTTGGGTTATTCTGTTTGTTAATTCATTACCGAGGTCTTTGAAGTGTGCACTTATTAAAGGAAAGTGAGTGTAAACAGACATTCTTTTTCAGGGTCTTTTGTATTATTTTGGTCTACACTGTGAAAAGGCAGCAGCATGGTGAAAAAAGATTCTGTACTATAGCTATACTATTCTTTTTCCAGCAAACAAAAGGAGTATGAGTAAGCAATAAAAAATCATGAAAGGCTATAAGACGTTGACCCAAAGACAAGTGTCTTTTTGCACATAGGTCAAGTCTTTTAAAAGTAACTGAATAAAGAAAGTCATCAGCAAAATTTACTAAACTTGTTCAGTAAGAATTTTTGTGACTAAATGATAAAGCTTAAATCAACAAATGTTTCATAATCTGCAAATATTTTTTTGAGTAGCTGGAAATCTTATGGCAACACACAAATAGTAAAAATCTAACAGTGTGCTGAAGTGTCATACCTTCTTATACAGACATGTCACTTCAGTTTATATATTTATTATTTTTCTGCTTGTTCCTTTATAATAGTGCTTGAAAACACTAATTTTCTCCACCTTTACAATCAATTCTTTTTTTTTTTTTTTAATGGAGCGGTAAAAATGTTTTAATGCTGTCTTTTGAGCATGTAAACACATTATTCTATTTGAAACTATTTGCATATAAGTATTTTTGATGTTAAAATGGAAATAATGTGAAACTTACAAGACTAAGTCTGAAGTATAGAACATCAGCCTTTTTTTCCATCTATAATACAGTCTGAAAGTATTTCCATTAAAAAGAAGAAAAAAAGAAAACAAAACAAAATGAAACAAAAAACCACCAAAACAAACCAGTGGAAGGTCCTAAATATTATATTTCTTACATATAGGAAAAATTTGTGCTCCCAAAATCTTAGCTCCACCTCAGCTGATTCAGCAGGCAAACAATAATGACAATTCAAGATGTCAGTATGGCTCTATTGGCTTAGGGCATCTCAACCAGTTTTAAAAAATGTAATTCATAAAGCTTCCCAAAATATCAGACTCATAATTATGTACATTTAAATAGTCTGCCTGTCATCATGAATAATTTGAGTCATTCAATAAACATTAAATCTAAAAACTATTTATGTAATCTCATCAGAAACCTGTATATGAAAAACAGTGCTCAATGACCAGTTGGAAAACAGTAATGATTGGTGTCCTCAGGGATCGGTGCTGGGACTAACCTTGTTCAACATCTTTGTCAGTGAAATGGACAAGTGGAACTGAGTGCACCATCAGTAAGTTTGCCGATGACATCAAGCTGTGCGGTTTGGTTGATACGCTGGAGGGAAGGAATGCCATCCAGAGGGACCTTGGCACACTTGTGATGTGGGCTGATGCCAACTTCATGAAGTTTAGCCAGGCCAAGTGCAAGGTCATACACCTGGGTTGGGGCAATCCCAGGCACACCTACAGGCTGGGCTGAGAAGAGATACAGATGATCAGGGGATTGGAGCACCTCCCGTATGAAGACAGGCTGAGAAAGTTGGTGCTGTTCAACTTGGAGAAGAGAAAGCTGCATGGAGACCTCATAGCAGCCTTCCAGTATCTGAAGGGGGCCTACAAGGATGCTATGAAGGGGGCCTACAAGGATGCTATGGAGGAGACTCTTCATTAGGGACTGTAGTGGTAGGACAAGGGGTAACGGGTTAAAACTTAAACAGGGGAAGTTTAGATTAGGTATAAGGAAGAAGTTCTTTAATGTGAGGGTGAGGGTGGTGAGGTACTGGAACATGTTGCCCAGGGAAGGTGTGAATGCTCCATCCCTGGCAGTGTTCAAGGCCAGGTTGGACAGAGCCTTGGGTGACATGGTTTAGTGCGACGTGTTCCTGCCCATGGCAGCCGGTTGGAACTAGATGATCTTAAGGTCCTTTCCAACTCTTAACTATTCTATGATTCTATGACTCTATGAATAAGTTCTGCAGCTAGGTAGGATTGTTTTCTGACTTTCTAGATCCTTTTTGTTTTTAACATAAGTGATCAGCTTTTTATATATAATAACTTAAATTTTTTTAGGCTAAAAGAGTAACAGGAAGAAAGAAGGAGTACATTGTTCATGCAAGAGCACAAGTGTGCAAAATAAGCATCAATAAAAAATCAATTAAATTTTTATATATATTATATAGAATAACTTATTTTTCATATATAATAATTTTTTTTTAGGTTGAAAGAGTAACAGGAAGAAAAAAGCAATACATAGTTTATGCAAGTACACAAGGCACATGTTACTAACCTAACAAAATAAACATCAACAAAAACAATTAAGGAAATTTTACCTTATGCTTGTAATTGATTGGTAATGAATAATTTAGCTTAATAACTATGATTTACAAATAACCTATTTGATTTGCCATACAATTTCAATCGTGCAGCTGAGCATAAAATCTTGTTCCAAATTTTGATGTTAGAATTGATTTAGTGTAAGGTAAGGTAAAAAGACTGGCAAACTTCCTGTTTCTAAACACATTGTTAGTCCTTGGTATCACTTTTGGATTTGCAAAAACAAATCAGCCATATGCGTAAACATTATTTCAGTGTGTATGTACAATATAATAAATTGCTACATTGGAGATAAAAGAAACAAAATGCAAACTGGCAAAACAGAGAATATATGATTATCACTATATATATTCTTATTATGGAAAGCTATAAAAAAACAGCAACTCAATTAACCCAGTTATACTTTTTGAATATTTTTCACCATTAGAAAATACTAAGCAATGCATCAATAACACAGAAGGAAAATATAATTAAAATTAATAAAACTAAACACACTTGATTTCATTTTCAAGTGCTTATTTGATGAGTGTGTTGATGAGAATCTGACGTCCGTTGAGAGACAAAAAAACATTTATATTCAGGTATGTGAGGTATTGAAATTCAAGCATACAGACTTTTTAAAACCAGCTAACATATGTTTATATGCAAATGATGGTGCAGCTGAAATCACAAGTCACATTTCATCTATTTTAGAACAGATCCCTGAATTATAAAACCTGATATTCTGAAAGCAGGTGGTTTTGAAACAGACATCAGACATTGTGGTTCTGAAATGCAGCCTCCCTGAGGATTTTTCAGGGTAACAAAGTAAACAATATACTCTGAGTAATTATTGCAGGTACTTTTCTTCCTTTTCTTACATGATGAAAAGACAAATACCAGGACAAAACAAGGAGATATTAATTAACCTGTACAGTAAGTTTAATGCATCAGCTAAAAAGACTGCTTACAGCTTTCCACCTACTCTGTGTTTTAAAATAGTATTAGAATAAACTTAATTCTAAGAGCAAATATGCATCTGATGGAAAATTCCCCTCTGTAAGAAGCGATCATTAGTAATAATGTGGGGACCTTGTCTCATTTAACATTCTTCTATTCATAATTATGCCTGTGTACATTTTTTTGAGCTGTGCAACAATTAGTTTTAATTGTGTCAGTGGTAACATTTCAAAATTGTTCTGTTCTTGACTAAGTCAATGATATAACATTACACATTCAAATTTCTGTGAATATACTTGGGTTCAAATACATAATATAATCCAAGCCCAGGATACCTGTATCATTATACCCAGAATTCTAAAACTAAAGCTATATTAAAAAAAAACAAAGAAAGAAACCCTTCTGCCTCTGAAGAAAGTCCATATGCTTTTAATAGTGGAGTAACTGGTAGAGGAATGATTAGTGTAAAAGTGTGATCTCAGGACTATTTCTCCTATATATGTGTTACTACCCCAAACCATCTTTCCTGTCTGAGAAGGTGAAGTTTAGTAGTCTGAATAATATTCTAATGCTTTTAAACTGAGGAAGATAAAATTTCAGCCCTATTCATAGCTATTGTTAAATGTTTTACATGCAAAAAATTAATAAAACCCATTAATTTAAACAGTAATTTATCTGACTTCAGCCAGACACATGCAGCCTCCATTGTATAGTGATACAGGTTGCCTCTGAAAAACCTGTTGACCGTAAGTGTTTGAATGACATAATCTAATAGGTCTGATGAGAAAAGTAGATACCTGGAATCATAGTTCAAATTCAAGTGAAGAATATCAGCTTTGCTAAACTACCAATTAAAATACAAAAAATATTTTTTTCTAGAAATTTTGAAACTGGCATTGCTCATTACTAATACTAAATTCCTAGTTCTGGAAATCATCACAGTCAGTATATTGATTTTGAAAGTTCTACTTCTGTAGCACTGACGTGTCAATGTGGAGTGTTAATGTGCTCCCCTTTCAAAATCCAACTTTTTTCATAAAGTGCCATGAATCTTAAGTAAGAGTGATTTTAATAAGATGGGACAAAGGCAGTTTTTTTAATATCAGTGTAGGTTTCAGTACAAGACTTCTAAAAACATCTTAATGATAGGAAAACAAGATTTTGTGCATTATACGCACATTTCTAGGTCCATGGAGGTTGACAAGCCTATTATGCTTAGTAGACTGAAATGCACATATATATTGCACAGATAGAGTGAAATGAAATATAATGAAGATATTTTTTGTCTTATTTTAAATAATATTTTTTGTACGCACAGTGTTGTTATGTTTCCTTGTACCTACACAGACATTCTCTTGCAAGCCATAGAAAAATCACTCTAAAGGAACTGCTTTTTCTGCATCTTTAATGGAAACATGTCATTCTTCAATTTAATAATTTTAAACACTACGTATTAGAATTATGAGTGAATAGAGAATTGCTGCAAGCAATTTACTGATGTAAAAATTGTTGCAATAAAGGTTAGTAAAAGTTTGAAGAGTAGAAGCTTGCATGATGAAAAATATTTTGGAGCAAAATATCAATTTTTCTTCAACTGCAATAGTATAAATCCCAGAAGACAGCTGTAATGTTATTTTTTTGAATAGAAGGTACAATGTAATTTCTCTTAAAAACGATAGTCTGGTAATACAAAGATCCCAGAAGACAGCACTCTGTAAGAATAAAATACACCAACAGTAAGTAATTTGTGACACAGCTGCTGAAACTTGGAGAATGCTATCATTCTCTTTCTTTCTTTATGAAATACCTGTTAATAAAAAATTGCATTAAATACTGTTCATCTGTTATGCAATGCCAGGAAGATGATTCCTAAGAGTGATATGATGTAGACTCAAACCACACATCAGGAGTCAAATGGCAGAATAACAAATGAGGTTTTCTGTCAAGGAGGAACAATCAAGCAGATATTTATTCTATAACAACTAACTGAGAAATTCTTGAGCATAAAGATAAGGGAACTACATAATGTTTTTATTGACTTTTAAAAGGCACTTCATAGAGTGTGTCAAAAGGATTATTCTGCATCTTGGAGTATCACAGTATCCTACAAAGCTAAGAGCAATCACTCCTGACTTCAACAAAAATATGGAAAGCATGAAGAAAATTAATAGTTCACTCACCGATGGTTTTCTCCTCAGACATTTCCTTTCACCTCATCTAGCCAACCATATTTTATGAGTACATTTGAGAAGACAGCTTAAACCAAATTGTCAAGGCTGATCTCTGCTTTCTAGACTGTATTAACCCAATAAATTTTGGAGCCAGCTCATCAAAATCTTGAAGACACCTTAAGATTTAGATTTCAGATTAGGAAAAGGCAAGAAAATATTGTCTGAACAAAATGAATAAGCTAGTTAGAAAAAACAATAATTTTGAAGCAGAAACAGATGAACTGCTTCAAGTAAAAACTTTCAATAGGAAGAATCTTGTTAGCTGAATAGCATGAAGATGCCGAAATGGCATATACTGCAGCAGGAAACAAATATCAGAGTTTAACCTTTTCAGCAATAATAATAATTTTTTCTATTCTAATACATAATTGCAAATTAAGAGGAAATAAATATGCTTTTTATTCTGCATGACTAAGGATAATTCCATGTGAAACGAATATGAAGTAAACGAAGAAAGAAAAAAATCTTCTAAAAAAGACCAGACAGGCTGTATTACCTTTAACAGAACTTCTTAACAAACTTTGACACAAGGAATAGTTTAAAGAGCTAGAGGTCTGAAGATAAAAGGAAAGCACACATACTGTAACCAGGATGTGTTTACTATAGGATTCATTTCTCTTGAGAGGGATAAAGGTATTTAAACTGAAGCAGAATGCTAGTGGAAAGTGAGCATAAACTGAATGTGAATATATTTAAGATATAATTGGGAAAATTTCCTAGGTAAAATGTAATAAAAGTTTTTAAATAATCTTTAGAGGTTGCCTACCTCTGAAGGCATGTCTAGAAATGTTACTGGTTTTCAGGAAGAAGCTAAAAAATTTTAAAAAAGGATTCATGTGGTAGTACTTTGCAGCAGTAATAAATGTCTCTTTGTTTCCTTTTTTCCTAATTCTGTGTCCCAAACCACATAAGAAAATATCATTAGAGAAATCATTTAACTTTTACAACCAGAAATGTTTAATCATATGCAGAGGCAGGTTTACTAAGAGTATTTGGACATTTCTATGATACTGTATATTGCTTATATTTTATATATCATGCAAACTGTATCATCAAGAATATTTTCTAATACAAAATTGTCTGAACCAGAGCTCAGAATATATTCATTGCATTCTTGACATGTAACCTTTTACTGCAAGTTTATAATCTGTGAAGTGAGTGCAATGGTTGTTCCAATGTAACATCCATTTACTTACACTTTTTTGATTTGAGAATAGAATGATCATATTAGTGTTATTTTTGCATTTACATAATTTATTTTTCTTTTGGAGGACATGTATAGCAATACAATATACAGTAACTGAATAATAGACATGAAGAATACTGGAGATACAGTAAGTTTCCATTAAATTGATCCATCCTGACAAATTCTAGGTGAAGAAACTTAAGGCTGTGTGATTAACTGTACATTAAACCAAGTTATGACAATGTATTTTGTAGTTCTAAAGCTACTGGCAAGCTGAATTCTTTCTTGACATTGAAAAGGAAATGTTATTGAAATCATGTGAGCCAATTTCTTGCATTTAATATATCAAATATTAAATGCACAACTTTAAAAGATATGAACTGAACTACAAAGCATGCATATGAAAAACAAATTTAACAAGGCATCTCTTCAGTTCCTTTTTTCTACTGTAAAGCTTTATGTGTGTAGAAAAATATATATGAATGCTGCTGATTTCTTTGCTGTTTCTTTTAAACTAATTCCACTTATCTGTAATTAAATGAAGAAAATTAAGGAAAATGGAATCACTAATAGTTTCCACAATAGAAATTTGTGTGATGGTGATTATGCCCCTTGCCCCCAAAATGCTTTGCATGATAATAAACTACAAAAAAAAAAAAAAAAAGTCTGATTGATAGGTAATTATGTTTGCCACTGAGCAAAAGAGGAAAAAAATCCACACACCACCAAGAAGAAACATTTTTAGCGTAAATTGTCCTGTACCGAAGGGAACCAATGTGAAAAATAATTCACAGACTTTGAAAATGCTGCATCCTGTTCTTAGGCAAGAATTAAGCCTGTTTGAGACATTGACCAAATACCACAATGCCCAGAGAAAGCAATTGTTCATGTACATACCTGTCTAGAAATACAAAGAAAGAAAGTATGACTCTTCTAAATATCCCAACTGGAATTCTAGTCCACTAGTTTTTATCTTTTTCTGCGAAGGTGATACCTTCCCATCTATCATTAGTGAGAAGTGAACAGTATAACTAAACATGGGGTAGAAAATAACTCAATGTCAAATACAGTGGACGGTATGGGCATCACTTAACGATTCTTTTGAAAACAAGAAGCCACAAAACCTGACCAATTTAGATACAGAAAAGTTTTTGTTCAGCTTTGTGACAAGAAACACTGCAAACAGAAACTATAGTGTATGTGATAGGAAATTGAAAAGCTAAAAACCCAGAGAATCATTGCTGACTGCAAAACCTTTCAATACAGGCAGAATGGTATGCAACAGAAGTAAATATAGTTTCCTCAGAAATGTTCCTTTCCCTACTGTTTTGGATGCAAGCAAAGCAACCTGAGCAATTATTAACATTCTGGGTATGCAAACTCTAAAGAAGAATCAGCTTATAAAATGGGTTCAAATCATATCATCAACAAAGTACAAGAGAATAGCTTATTATTGAAAATTTGTAAAAAACATCATAATTAGTGCTGTTGCAGTAGATGGAGTCTGTCTGTTCAAAACCAGCAAAATTTTGCTTTATAACGATAATTTTGAAGTGTGTGGTAGCAGAAATGGCATAAAATGAATTTAATGAATCAGGAAGTCCATTACTGCAGAGGACAAGGGTTTGTTGAAGGTTTTATATAAATATTAAGACACTGTTTCTGAATATTGAAAGACTATAAGCTCTCTATCACAAATCTATTTTCTGTACTGTAGCTTCAAAACACAAAAACCTTAAGCTTCCGATAAATTAGATCTATTTCCCAAACTTCTATGGAAAATGAGAGGTGATGTTTACAAAGACAGATGGCAAAAGACAAAAAACATCTTATACAGACAAGTAAAGAATTGGAGAAATTATGCAAAAATAGAAAAGGCAATATGAGGACAGATAAAGAAAAGATACATTTAGTAGTATGATGAGAAATCTGAATTATATTACTGTTTTAACACTACTGCAGAAGATAGAGAATACAGAAAAAAACGTAGTAAAAATGAAGAAGCAATAAGATGAAGTGAAATAACAGATCTCTACAGATTTAAAAACATTGTACTATCTTTCAAAATTTCAATGTATCTTTCAGAAGATGAAAAGACTCCAATGTATACCAAAATCAATTTTGCTTAATTTAGGTTAGTTTAAATCTTTTATAAGGAGATTAGCAAGGTATCTCAAATCTCTTGAGAGGATTTATCAAAACTTTCTTTCTCACTATAATTATTATAGATTCTGACTAAAATAAAAAATATTGGTCACCAGCAAACTTCTACTTTCAGCATTTTGATTGCAGCAATATTCTTACATTTAATTTGGATGGGCATATGTGAGGGAAAAAAGAAGAAGAAAAGAGTTTAGAAAATGATATCACCATGCTATGTGGCTTTACTAAATCCTAACTATCTTGTGGTAACGAAGTGCCCCATTATCAAAGTAGCACAAAAATAAAAATAACTCTTTGTATTCTGCAAAGGAGATGTTAAGGTAAATGACAGCAATTGGTTCACATTGGTGAATGAATTACAAAAGAACCTAAAATGAAATTCCAGCAGCACAATAAACCATCAACTCCAAAGAAAGATGCCAAATTTTTAGTCAAAATATCAGAATTTTTAATTTTTTAACAATAATTACATTAAAGTGCTTAGTGGTGAATTTTTATAGGAAAAAAAAAAAAGATTTTTTTGAGGGATGGTGAGTGAGCTGAAAGGGAGAAAAGTCCTTGCTATGGGACTTCCACTGTGTAAAACCAAAGCTGGATTTATACACCATCAATTTCACCATCAACCTATAAGTTAATATCTGTGATTCTTAGGTCAAAAAGAAATGTAAAAGGACATTTATCCAAACATGTCTTTGACTGAATGATAAATATTATAATTTTGATTAAATAGTTTAAAATCCATCAAATTTTCCCATAACTGTTCTCCAATGGGACCTGATTGCCCCTGTCCAGTCCTCCCACACTACCCAAGGTGCAGAACTCCATGTCAGATCCCAGGACCATCTGCCCCTGCTCCAGTGATGCTGCAGCAAGGCCAGTCTCCAGCTCGCCACAGCCTGGCCTTGCAACATCAAGGGGCCCACAGAGCTGAGTCTACACACAGGCCCATATTGTGGCCTCATCTTGGCCCAGCCTCATCCCCAGGTACATGCCTGATGCCAAGGGCTGGGGCTGCCCCTCCTGCTCCTGGCTGCCCTGCTCCTTGGCTGCTGTATTTTTATTATCTCAAGGTGCTAGATTCAAGAAAAACTTAAGGTTTTAATAAAAGGTTTCATCCATACTCCTGTAGTATAAAATCTTTCTTAATTAAGTTGCAATATCTAAAATTACTGTATGAAAAATTATTATAATGCTACATGGGTTTGATATACCCCTTTTTTATTGAGTTTGTGACTCATTGTTCACAATACTGAAGTGTCCTCATTTTAAGTATAATGATAATATGAAACTATGAACATTATATTTGTTGGCCAATGAAAAACTGAACATAAGCCAGCAGTTGTGTGCTCATAGCCCAGAAAGCCAACTGTGTCCTGAGCTGCATCAAAAGGAGAGTGACCAGCAGATCGAAGGAGGTGATCCTGTCCCTCTACTCTGCTCTCATGAGATCCCACTTGGAGCACTGCGCACAGTTCTGGTGTCCTCAACATAAAAAGGACATGGAACTGTTGAAACAAGTCCAGATGAGGGCCACGAGGATGAACAGGGGGCTGGAGCACCTCCCGTATGAAGACAGGCTGAGAAAGTTGGGGCTGTTCAGCCTGGAGAAGAGAAGGCTGC
>JANHGB010061536.1:0-27366 GCA_026283785.1 Coracopsis vasa
CAATACTCCAAGTGAGGTCTCACGAGAGCAGAGTAGAGGGGCAGGATCACCTCCTTTGACCTGCTGGTCACGCTCCTCTTGATACAGCGCAGGACATGGGTGGTTCCTGGGCTGCGAGTGCGCACTGAAGCCAGCTCATGTTAAGTTTGTCATCAACCAACACCACCAAGTCGTTCTCCACAGGGCTGCTCTGAATTTCTTCTCTGTCCAACCTGTAGCTGTGCCTGAGATTGCTCCGACCCAGGTGTAGGACCTTGCTCTTGGCTTGGTTGAACTTCATAAGGTTGGCATTGGCTCATCTCACAAGTGTGTCAAGGTCTAGTTTTGGCTCTTGGTAATAGTCAAATGATATGCAGGTATGGCCTCTGATTAATGCCACTCATATTTTCAAATATATCACTACAAGCCTGTGTGAAGTTATATTTACATGTGAATTATTACCACTATTTCAAGCATGTATAAGATAGCTTTCAAGTATTTAAAAGGATTTTGATCCTTTCTTTTGCGTTAGTCAGCAGGTAACATTGCATGTAGATTGCGTCACTGGGAGAAAATGACTGATGTTTCTTTGAAAAAAAATCTCACTTGCATATAAGGAATAAAAATGCTTGTTTTCCTTGGCGCCAGGACTTCTCTATTTTGACTTCTAGACAAGATTTAAATCTCCTTTCTCAGTTTTCTGAATGCCGTCCGTCCAGGCCTTGACTCCTCTCTTCATCTCAAACACAGAGACAGGGGGTTGTGCTGACTGTAATTCTAGTTTAGGTATTTGTTACACCAGTACCTGAAAAATTCTGTGGTTTTTGCCTGCGTGCTGCCCAGGCTTGTCAGGCTAGTCCCTCTGTTTGTAGGGGCCTTCAACTGTTTTCCCACTTGAATGGAAGAATTGCTGAGGTTATACGCAGTTTCCATGATCTAACCAAGATCATAAAAAGGAAAGGAGGTTTTAAATACTATTTTCCACCCATAAATAGAATTAAATAAAGCAGCATTGCTATATTATCAAATCCTGGTTTATTTCTTGAATTGGCTTTTATATCATGTCAGATGTCAAGGCAAACCTTTCCTCTCAGCAGTGTACTCTGTGCAATGTTTTGCCTTGAAAGTTGTGACAAATAACAAAAAGATACTCTATAAATCTGTTGTGTAGATAAAGTACCCATGGCTTGTATTGGTTTTGTGTGTGTTATTTCCAATAGATTTCTGCTGAAGTACCTCTTGCAGTCTGTACTCTGTGAAGTATCTTACAGAAAAGTTCAGACTGTTTGTTTAGAGCATTTCATTTCTTAAAAATGGTTCAAAGTTTTGTTTTGTTTTTTCTCCATTCAAAAAGTAAAAAAGAGATTAAGTTAATTATTCAAGATATAGTTTATGCTTCCAATTTGTTTTCTTCTCTGAAATGGAGCTGCAGAGTGAGTCAGAAATGTTAGCTTATCTTTGAGACAAACCCAGTTAATAAAGAGAAGACATTATACAGATGATAGCAGGTAATCAGAGGAATAGATTTATAAATAGTTTTTGTAGGTAAATACATGTACACATACATGTACGCATGCACATATTCTAAGTGTATGGTGATCCAGTTAAAAGTGGACTAGGAACGAAAGGCAATATAAATGACAGAAGGTAGCGTTGCTGTATTTAGAAGAGGATTGTGAAATTTAAAATTTGAACCAAATAAAGAATGTCTTAAAGTATTTAGCAACTTTTTTCCATTAACCAATGTAGCAGTTATTAAATCTCCCAATAACATACAAAATGAGAGCAGCTTAATGTTTCTTTTATTCATTCTTGTCAAAGAAACATTTATCTTCTATACCTTTTTGGAAAGGTAATTAGACATAATAATCTGTCATTCAAGTGCGTATTTATTGTCTTCTTTCAAGCAGTGTGGTGGTCTGCTGGTGCCTCCTACAAATCTAAGCATAATAATGGACTTTTAACAGTCTTAATATCTATTGCATGAGGTACAGTTCATATTCTTCCCTAGATTTTGGGGCATAAAGAAGACTCTTGTGCAATAATGAGGGGAACTGTTTTTAAATACATAGATTGAGTTGTGATTTGAGGTGACTGCAGTCACTTTGGTTGACAGTGGTGAAGAGATCTGCAGATAGTTTTCCACTGCCTCAACTGATCCATCGTGCTTGTTGACCAGCTGTATACTGACAGTATACTGACAAACAGTATACTGACTGTGAACTGGAAATTATGGCTTCTGCTTCTGAAAGAATCCTGGATCCCTTATTGCTTTAGTTAAAAACTTTATTTTGTTGGCTTGATTTACAATTTTATGTTTTGCAGACAGTAAAGGACTTATAAAAGCCTTTTGTGGTCTAACCACAAGAGAACAAAAAGCCACACTGGTATCAATGTGGGTTAGAGAGGAATTGAGGTTTAGTTAGAGGACTTGATTATGGTTTTTGAAGAGTAATTACTTGAACTAGCCTATTTGATTATGCTGATGAATTTATGCTTTGATATTATGGATGTTAATATACTTTAGCTCTCTGTGGAAGTGACCTAAAATAATTCTGGTCCCTTTTAATGACTATGACTTCATCAAGCTATTGTGTTCTCTAGAAATTACGACTATGAACCTCAAAGAGACAACTCTGAAAAGAGTGCTTTTTCCTGCAACTAGTCATGAGTTTCAGTGCTGAGCAGATGAAAAGTGCAAAATGCCTGATATGATTCATCTTCCCTCCAGTTAACAAAGGATAGGAGAGAAGAGGGAAAAGAAAATAGAGAAACAAAAAAATAAATTATAATCTGTGTATGGAGAAAGTGATTTGCTTTCTTCTTATTTTCAAAGCATTATCACAGTCACAGGCTCTACTATTTGAACTGAGATAAAATAACAAGATGCAGAGCCTATTTAGTTAACTTAAATGGATTGTAATTTTCATATCCAATCTCAGTAGTAGAGAACAAAATTTTATCAAGATGGTTTTTGTAAGATTAATCCTACACTTCAATTGCAGTAAGCCTAACCTACGTACAGATTGTTTGGCCCAGAGTAAAGAAATACGAAACAATGTCTGCTACTTACCATTTAAATGCTTGCTTATTTGGTAAAAAAAATCTTTATCTTAGCTGACTTCATGCTGAACTTTTGTCCTTACCACAAAAGTGGATGTACTGTTGACATGTAAATACTCTTTCAAGGTATCAATAGAGATAATGTAAGTGCTCTCATGCCAGGTCATGCAGATTTTCGTCTCGGGGTTCTGAAAGCCTGATCCAGAGTAGCTTGTATAAACTATACAGAGTGTGTCAGAACTGCAGGAGGATATTAATAAAAGGCTGCAAAAATTCTAAGATGCCACTGTACCAAAACTTACTGCTGAATTCTGAATCCCCTTAGCAGATGATGCATAATAACAGTACAAATTTGAATGGAAACAGCAGCTCTGCACTGTGGCTGGCAACATACACCCTGATTTTGTTGGGCTATCTGGTTTCTCCTAAAACTTCTTTAAGCAAAGGATGCAGATCTTGGTCTACAAATCTGAACTGGCTTGCTCAATATATATTTTTTTCTAGCTTTGGTTGTCATTAAAGTTGTACATACAATGAGTGTGAGAGTTTGTTCTACATTTGAAAGTGGGGTGTTTGCTCTTGTTCCTTTGTTGGGTTGGTAGTGCTCACTTGACTGTGGTACAGACAAGGGGAGGAGAACACATGCATTTTTTGTAGACAGTGTCCGTGCACAGCTGAATTTGCTGTTCCCTCTAGTAATTTCCCTTTTTTTCAGTGTACTAATAGCATCAGTTTGTTCATATTTATGTATTGCATTTTAAATTACTATCATAGAGTCATAGAACAGCTTGGGTTGGAAGGGACCTTCAGAGGTCATATAGTCCAGCTGCCCTGCAGTGATCACTTGATGGTTTTTACATTGTAATGTGGGGTTCACTCAGATGTACCCAAGATCTCTGTGTCTTACTAATACAATTGGCCATCTGTATCTTTTGTATTCTTCATTCATTCTAAAGGCAAGCTAGGAGAGGGTTTGAAGTAAGCTAGGCTTGCACAGAATGCAGTGGCAATGCTAGAATGGTTCTAAACTTTTTCCAGTAAGAAAGGCAAAAAGTACGAATTATTTAGAAGGCACACATTATTTGTGATGTTACTCTGGATTGCTAAGGATGTATGCTTAATTTAAAAAAAAAAAAAAAGGAAGAAAAGTGAAGCTTCTCAATATGAAGAGTAAGATTCTGAAACATTTTGCTGGTGAAAATCTAGTCTCTTTCAAGTTAATAGGCTTACTCACACAGTGAAATGCAGTTGAAGGTAAGGGTATGAAAATCTACTCCTCCTTGCTGTAAAGTGTGAATCTCTTCAATATTTAATCGTCATGGGCCCTGTAGAACTTCCTGGAATACAAAAAAAAAGCCAAAAAACCCAAACACTAAAAAACCCCACACAACCCCACCCCCTCCAAAAAAAAAACCCAAACAAAAAAACCCAAACCAAAAACCCTGTGACATTTTGCATTATTTTTAAATGTAGTCTCTTTAAAATAAACAGAAACCCAAAACCTGAAAACAAAACAAAACAAACTCAAAAAACTCCAGGAGATCAGCATTTGAGTTTTGAGAAGGTACATTTGAGATCCAAATCTGCCATCTGCCAGTATAAGTGAATGTGCATAACACTTAGGAAATGCTGTGAGACAGCCTTTCTTTCAGTAGCACCCACTTAAAGATGGTGCCTTAAGGCTATCATGCTTATTTAATACTACTCAAACTTCTGTGATCTGGAAATTAAGCTAGAGTTCTTGTAAAGAACAGATTTCATTGTGATGACTCTTCTGGTTTTGCTTTGCTAGAAGACTAACACCTCTTGTAGGATTTTTATAGTGCTTTCCTATGCTTACCTCAGAATAGTGTGGTGAAGTAGTAAGCACTGTTTGCTTTGTTCTTTAACAGACATCAAAATAGGTCAAATAGCCTTTTAAGTTCATAGTTTGTAAAGTCACGTTTAATCTTTATGTAATGGAATCATGAGAAATTCCAAATTAAATGTTAGAAATCCTAAATTGAAGGACTTGGAAGTTTCATTGAAACTCTTCTACACTGTCCAGGCAAAATATATATATATACTGCTTGCTTGTATTGAGAGCTCAAATACTAAACAAAGAGAGTAGACATTGGAAGAGATTCATAGTAATCACGGCTTCTTGCTCATTTAGCTGAGAACTGTTAATCAGACTGTAACAAAGCAATTTATAAAAATCATTAACAGAAAAAGCCTAAATTCATCAACTGGATAATTCCTGCAAGCTATTCTCCATAACCTCTTGTCATATTTTAGTTTTCTCATCAGCTCTGTTTAAATATATATACACACATTTTTAAAAAAACAACAAAACAACCCAAAACAAAAACACAAAGCACACGTGTATATAAAACTGCCTGTAGTCTTTCAAGTCTGCTTGTGTTGAAGAAATTAATCTAAAGCACCAACAGAACTTTCCACAAACTCGTGTGAATGGTTGTACAATCTGGCCTCCAGGAAGGTGTCCTGCTTATTTCCACTGAGAGATGTGCCATGTTTGTTTGTAGTGTGAAAACAGTGAGGTCTGCAGACCAGAGCCTGTGCACAAGACAGTGGAATATTGCTTTGTATTCCCTACATGTCTAAACTGCAAAGTGTTAGCTTTTTCTTAAGTCAGTGAAGGTTTGCTTGCTATAATAGGCAGCAGACCAACTGCTTTGTTTTAAATTCAGCTCCAGACACTTGTGCACGAAAATTAAAGCTTTAAACTATCTTAATAAGATTCCAAGTAGCTCAGTGTTCATTACATCATTTGGAAGAAACCCCTTAAAAAAAAAACAAAGGCAACAAGGATAGTCGGAGCTGTGATATAGCTGATATAGGAGGAGTAAACAGCTTAGGAATTCTGAATTTGGAAAGGATGTGTTTAAGAAGCAGTGTGATAGGGGTACGTTAGACTACAGATGCCGCGGAGGTTATGACAAGGAAGACATATTTTTCTATTTTTTTTTACCATTTCAGAAAATAACTGGTTTACCCAGTGAAACTGTGCACAATGTTTGATGGTCACTCAGTATTTAAGCAAAAACTCTCTTGTATTCTCTAATTCAGAACTGGTGCTGTGGCAACATTTAGACCTTCTCTTAGAGGAACTAAAAACAAAGACATGCAGTACTCAATACAACCCCTTACTGTGTTTGTATACATATGTAGCTGTGTTAAGGAGTATTTATCAAAATTTTAGCTGATGGAATCACAAAAGGAAGTCTCAGGAAGGGCATTCTGAATCCAAATTGCAGATTTTTCTAGGGTCTTCTTATTTTTCTGTCTGTTTATTCCTGCAATCAAAAGCATTCATGCCCGTCACCAATTTGCAATGTACAGATTCTGTTCCCTCTCCCCTCTGCCCCGCCATTGGTAATTCAACCTCTGTAGCATAGGGTAAGTTTCAAAATGGGAAGAACTCAATTAGTAAACCTATCCTTATTCACAATTTACCAATTTTTTTTTTCCTTAAATTTCTACTGTAAAATATCACTGGCCTTATATGGTTTACATGGGTGACACTTGAAGGCATCATTTGGCACTTAATTGGACTGTGTGTTTGGGAACACATTTCCTGTAATGCACTTAACATGCCTTAAATCCAGTTTCACTGAGACAGCTTTGGGACTTTATGAGGAATAGCAGGGAGGTCTGAAAGCAGATTTGTTAATTTCTATATGCAACTGAGGTGGAATTAAAATGCAAAGCAATTTAAAAGTGCTTGCTATTGTAAAGTTTTCTTTTCAGTTTTAAGTATTTTGATATGCACGCATTTGTTCTCAGCAGTGCAGTAGAGCTTTAATTGCTTTGATAAAAATACCTGCAATCAAAGTTTGGTTTCAGTGCAGCTGAGTTTGAGCAGAATGGAAGGAGGATATTTATACATCTTTAACTCATTCCATATAAGCTTTATTCATTTTTAATGCCAGGTTGTCCCTATGCTTTCATGCATGAAAATCTCAGGGTTCTTTCATTGGTATTGTCTTGTGTAACAGAGGTGTACCCTTGTATTGCAAGAGGGGTTCTCAGTAAACTGCACTGTATGGTATGACATACAACAGTCCTATGATGATTATTTAACATCTCCATTGCACTATTGATTAGGAGTTAACTAGATCAGGCCCTATTGTACTAGGCGCTGTAGAAGCATATAAAATGTGACAGCCCTTGCTTCAAAGCCTATATGTTCAGCTTGTGAGTGTGGACCTATGTTATCAAGAGGGATGAATAGGAAAGAGCTGAGTTGTAAAACAGCAGCATGGTGAGAGTTGGCAGAAATTGTGTCAATCCTGTTCTTACAATTTTTTTGCATCTTGCAGGAGAAAACCCTATGAATGAAGAAATTGGAAAGACAAGGGAAGAGAAAAAAAGACTGAAGGGAAAACACTCTAAAAGGAAATTTGAATGTTTTGGCAAAATGACCCTGGGAATAAGAGACTTGTGAGAAGGGCTGGAGATACTGAGAGTGAATAGACAACCACTGAGTGGAAAATATGATTGAGAAAAGAATTTTGTCCAGCTGTTCTCTTTATATTTGACTGATTTAAGGTAGGTCCACTCTGTTAAGCCACACTGTATGCAAACCACTGTATGTGGTTGGTTACCATTTCTTTTTATAAAATGTGAATTGATTTGTGTTATTTGCAGTGCTGCAGCCTAACACAAAAAAACCCAACCCACTAATGTGAAGAATAGTAAACAGTTTTACTTCTTAACCTTTCAATGTACCTTTATTTTCTGTTCTGTAATTCCTTTCATAAGCTTTCTGATGAAGAAACTCAGGTATTTTATACTAATTTCCTTTCTCTGTTGCTGTTATTTGGCAATTACTGACTGGAAAAGTCTGCCCTTGTTGAATTTATTCATGTATCAACAGCTTTCTTCATTAGAACCATGCTTGTGAATAAATTCTTTCTTTCCATTTTAAGGTATGTAGGTGTTTTCTCAATAGAAGCTTCAGGAATTTGGCTCCATGAAGTTGGGTTTTTTTTGGTTGTTTGGTTTTTGTTTTTTTTGTTTGATTTTTTCAGGTTTGTTTGTTTGGTTGGTTTTTTTTTTGCATGATATCATCATAAACCAGTTTGCAGCATTTTAGTTCACAAAAAGTACACCTTCACTCAGACAACAGAACATTTCTAGTGAATGTCTAATAGTTTTATGTCCCAGACATGTCACCCATATTAAATTAACTTTAGTTCAGATAGTTTGCAGTGGTTCAGTATGAAAGTAAAAGTTTATAAAGGGGCATTGGTGGGAAAGTTTTGTGTTAATCAATGTTATTACTATGCTGGTTTAGAAGCTAAACAGATAAAAATAAATAATATTTTTAATAAATAAAAATCAGCACAGTGCAGAAGCAGATTCCCTATTGATTGTTTAAATCCCATGTGAAGTTCTGGTAGAACCTTGCTCTAGTTAATTTAAAAATAAAAAATAAAAAAAAATTGAGAACAAACCCACATTCTTAATTCCCTTTTAATGCCCTCTAATTTTACTGTGGAATTTCTTTGAATTAATATACTCCATCAGTTTTTTTAAGTCTCTTCCATTTTATGATGAAATTTGTAATACAAATTTCCAAAATGCCAAATTCAAGATTATGCCTTACAATGTATAATGTTTCTTCTTTGAATGCAGAATCTTGTGCTTTCAGCTACTTTGGTCTGACTCCATGGTTTGCAGAAATCTAGGTTTGTAAGAGACAAAATGTTTTCTTAGGAAAAAAAACCCTGGGAATACGTAAATATCAAAATGATGGGTAAAAATGTTCTAGAAGGAAGTTCTTAGAAAAGGATATTCACATATTTTGTTTTGTTTGTGTTGGTTTATTTTTCCCTCAGGGTGTAAAAGGAAACAAGGTTCATGATTCATATGCTCTTAATTATGTTGTTTTGTAAAATGTGCTGTCAAAATGAAAGGAGGTATTCTATGAACTCTAAATCAGATTTTCATTGTAATTAACAAAGAGTCATTTTTTGTCTAACTGAAGGTGATACCGAATTAAATTAGTATTTCACTGAATATAGAGATTTAGGGCTACAAGGATGCTTAAACTAGAATTTTGATGTGTATAGGAGCTATAGAGACTGTATAGAGGTTATAGAGATAAGGAAAGCAAGCAGTAACAGAACCAGATTTCTTCTCTCAAACCAATATAGGCCTTCCTCCTGTTGATAAGGCCTGAGATATAGGAAAATGGCTGCGAAAGAACACAACTTGAGGAGCCTCTTATGATCATAAATTGAACTGAAAAAGGACATGTAGTTAATTGGAAAGACTAAAAAAACATTCCATTGTCCTTAACAAACAGATTTCCATACAATGATAAAATGAGTAGGGGTATGTCTCCCCAAACAACCATCATGACCCCTAGAGACCACTCCTCAAAATTCACAGAGCCTTATCTACCCAGATTACCATACATGAGTAATGAGATTTGGGTGGCCATTTCATGGAATTATAATGAATGTGTATGTAATGAAGATATGTAAGCTGTAAACTGTCTTTTCTCGGTATGTCTTACAGGTAGAGCAATTCCCCATGCACCCGGTACCGTAATAAAGTAATGTCAGCTTTCTAACCTGCCATTTTGGTTAGAGTTTCTTTCCTGGATTTCGGTGACAAAAGCACATGTTTTTTTCCAGAAATCAGTCGGTAATTGGGAAATATCTTCAGGCAGAGACATTTCTGAATACGATGCAGAACATACGGTTTATACATTTACCTTTGACTTTCTACTGCATAAAAAGTAGAAACAAATGTCAGATATTTTCAAAATTACTCACACTGCATCTATTTATCTGCCTTTATCTCTTTCATGTGTGTTATGTATGTAAGAGTCATATAACGCTATGCCTTAGGAATGAGATGGACCACTAGTAATGTCTCCATTTGCTTACAAATTTTTAATTGAAGGCATAGATTTTTAGATATATGAGAGATCTGACTTAGTTTCCGAGGGGTTTGTGGTGAGCAAATGTCTCTCAAATAATATTAAAGTAGGCGCAGCATGATGTTGAAATAAAGACAGATGTTGAGATGTAGTTCTTTTTAAATACTTGGTGTGATTTTATAATTTAGAGAATTCCCTGGCTGTATTAAAAGAACTGACCTACATATTTTTTATTAAAATGTATCAACAAAAATCAAATAAATAAATTTAATCTATTAGGGGGGTGTGTGAAACCAGGCCTCTTTTTCTCATGTTTCAGTATCATTGCCACTTCTGCTTTGTGGATTTTAACTCAGGGTTTTTTTAAGCATTGTTATAATATTCGGTATGTTGTGATTGGTATTCCTAATGCTATTATATCATTGTGCGTGATGTTTAATATATCGTATGTATGTACATGCATCTGTATGTTGTCTTTCTAAAGAACTACCTTGATTATGGTTAATGAGAAATATGAATTTTGGTGTTTAACATGCTGACCATGGACATTTACATTTTATTTCATGGCCTTAACAATGTCCCAGGTAGCTCAGGTGCTCTGCTTGTGGTCAAAAAATAGCCTCTACCTATAGGTAGCATTATTTAGCTGCTTCAGCCAATCCAAAGATATTCTCTATATGCTAGTGAAAATATACGTGCTGCTTTCAATGCAGAAATAAGTTATTTAAGAGTGACTTCACCGACAGTGCAGATGAAGTCTAAACTTGAGTATCTGCACTAGAAACAACTGATGATATTCTAATCTTTGAATGAAAACATATCATCTACATGTCTGAGCTGAACAGATGTTTCAGATATTCTTAATGACTATCCCACAGACGTTAAATATTTGCCAATCTTGCTTGGAAGCCATTTCATTCAACATAAATGTAAATAAAAGCAGGTTTTTAGAGACTCATCTGTAGATGCAAATATCTGATAAGGTGTTTTGGATAAACAGACTCCTTATGGGTGTTACTTTAGTTAAGTAGAGACAATAGTAACTAGTTAATGGACAATTCATTAGCTGAAATAGGATGAAATTGATCACATGATTTATTGTGAACCATTTACTAAGCTTTAAAAACAGGTTGAATTTAGGAGTTATTCTGATGATACCACTCATAACAACATATTCTAGTTATAGAGAATAACTGAAATAGTTTCTTCATGAAAATGTACCAATTTATATCTAAGTCAGTCAGTTCAGATGTATATGACTCCGAATACTGATGATAATGATCTATCTGTATCTGTCCTACTTATAACAGCATTAATTCAGATCTAGCATGCACTTTAAAATTTAATTTTGTTATTTGACCAGGTGAGCACAATTCAATCACTTTGGGCTTTTTAGAGCACTAAGAGCAGGAAGGAGCTTATTTGTTTCCTTACAAAAAGATGCTGTTGCTGAAATTTCATTACAATATAAAAAAAAATTTAACACTTCATTTAGATGAAAACTTCCTCATGACTGTGAGAAAAAAATGAGAGTACAGAATTATTCAGGAAATTCATTTCCTTGTCAGCTCACATTTGGCTTTCTGTACATTCTTGTAAAACTTTCATACCAGCTTGGGTAAACTTTTTATATCCCTGATCAACACTTACATTGAGACTGTTTTACATCCCAGTGCCAATATAAAGTAGGTCTGAAACTGTGCATAAATTATTTTACTGCAACAGAAATGATGTAAAGTGCCATTATTTTTAAAATGATAATTAGATTCTTCTCTCCCTCTGCCAATACATTGATGTTTTGATATTACCAGAAAGAAAAACAACAAAAATATGCTCATTCCTCTCATATTTTTCAAGTTTAAAAAATATTCTGAAAAGTTTCATAAAATCTTAATATTTTATCTTTGTTGCTTCTTCAGTCAAAATGTGAAAACAATATTTCAGTAACTTTAACTATTATGCCTTCTGATCTCCAAAATATTATCGTGTTCATAGTTCATGGTGTTTTCAGCACATCTGCTAAATTTTGTGAGTTTTCTTCCCCCTGCTGAACATGTATTTCTTTTGTAGTGATATTTTATATTGTGGTGTTTCTCATTTACTGAAACTGAAATTATTCTCACTTTTATTTCTTTTTTTCCTTCTGTTACTGAACAGTCACTTAGCATTCTCTTAAAGCAGTGGGGCACAATTCTCAGAAGGAAAAGTATATTCAAGGGAATGTTTTGTCTTCTGTTAACTTAGTCTGGACTACTTTGAGTAACTTAGGAATAGATATGTACTACGGCATCTAAGGAAAAACAAGGTTTGAGCCATTTGCCATCCAGTCTCATTGGAGGGCTGATCTATTTCCAGTGACAACGGCTGCAGGGATGATGGTAATAACATCTGCAACATCACCAAAGATTTTAAATCTTCACTTTCAGAGTTCTGAAATAATCTTACAGATGTCTTTACCTCATTACTTGGCTACTGGGGGATTGTCTCATCTGGTGTACTTTGCAGACGGATGTACCTTTAACAAGCAATCTGGCATTAGCCTTCTGTTTCTGCCACTGGAAAGCACAGAATTGCTGTATATCACTGGTACTGTTAATTACACTGCTGTGCTAGGCATCATTAAAGCTCAGAATGCTGAAAGGCATATCAGGAGGATTCATTTTTACTTAAGTGAATCTGTATTAAGCAACTCATGAAAACTGTTACAAGTAATAACCAGTTTTCTTTTTTCCCCACAACCAGTGATTCAAGATGAAAGGTGTTTATTTCAAACCTCCTGGTCTGAGTAAGCTTAATTTAGGAAAAGCTTTCTTAATTTTTTAAAACTTGTTGTTACTTTGTTATGCTAAGAAGCTTCTAGAGATAATAGCATATTACATAGCTCAAAAGCTGAGGGATTTCTTTCATTTCAACCCTGGAAGACCAAGATCATTAAAAGAGAGGAGACACAAGACCTGGACATACATACAACAGTGATTCAACATCTCTGATAACATGTCTGAGTGAAAGATTTGTCAATTACAGTGCACTTCCTCATGTTCTACTTTGTAGCTTCATTGGTATGAGTACTACTGAGAGTAAGTAGGCGGGAAATGGTTCTCTTGCCCACTGAATCTTTAGTGGGGCAGATGTGCTACCTCTTCTTGGAAGAGTTTAAGGGGCTTTTCTGGTTTTTTGCTGAGCAGTGATACAAGTCTTCTCTTTGTCTGTAAACAGATTTATATTCTAGGAAGGGGGAAGTTTAGATTGGATATAAGGAAGAAATTCTTTACTGTAAGGGTGGTGAGGCACTGGAATGGATTGCCCAAGGAAGTTGTGAATGCTCCATCCCTGGCGGTGTTCCAAGGCCCAGTTGGACAGAGCCTTGGGTGACGTGGTTCAGTGTGAGGTGTCCCTGCCCATGGCAGGGGGCTTGGAACTAGGTGATCTTAAGGTCTTTTCCAACCCTAACTATTCTATGATTCTATGATTCTAAGTGTCACTCGTATCACAGACTCTTGAAAAGACACACTGTGAGATGCCCTAATGTCCTTTTCTCCTCTGCTTTGCCATTGTATATTATCATGGGCTTGTGCTGAATGAGCATTTACTGTACATGTTTGGACATGCATCTATCCCACCTTCCCCTGTTTTTCCTTCCTTGCCCCTTCCCCTGCCTTCTCCAGACAGAAAAGACTTTGAAGAACGGACTGGGGCTTTCATGTCTTAAGGATATTTTAAAACTCTTAAGTTTGGTTCAATTCAGAGATGAAATTTTCCCTGTAAATCTTATACATAGTCTGAGTTGGATTTGTAAGAGACTTCTCTTTAGAGTCAGAATAGGTGGGCCCATAATAGATCTTGTATACTTCATAGGTAGAGATAGTTTTATAGCTTTGCTGTGCCTCAGCAACTTTCTAGATTAGAAAATGTGAAATTCCCTGTATTGTGAATTGAAGGAAGTAGGACATTTGAGGGAGAACAACCTAGAAAACCTAAAGAAAGATGTATAAGGATATCTAAGAGTTAATTTCATTTTTTTTGTATGCTACAGTGTACATTTCATCCAGTGCACTTTTTTCTGATACATGGATTTGAAAAAAATTGTGCAGGTTTTTTTTGTTTGTTTGTTTGGGGTTTTTGTTTGGTTGTTTTTTTGGTTTGATTTTTTTTTTGTGGGTTTTTTTTGTTGTTTTTTTTTTTTAAGTCTCTCCTAGAAGATGGAGTAAGAAAAATAAACCTTTTGCAGCACAGGCTTTTTTTTTTTTTTTCTCTCTGGAAAATTCAGTGCTTGGTATAATTTATATGCCAGGCTATTCCAAACTACAGTCAAAACATTTTATTATGTTGCAGTGAACAAGGCAAAATTCTCTTTTTAAGGGAGTCTGTGCTTTGCGAAGAAGAATTTTGCCCCCAATGCCTATTAATTACGTTAAATAGAATACTATAAGAAAAAAAGAACAGCATGAATCCAATTAAATGACAAAAGAAAAAGCTTTGGGGTGAAAATCCAGCAGAATTTCTTTATTTAATGAGAATAAAACCAGACTGTAAATACCATGGTCAAAAGGAACTATGCAGTTCTGTTTTAAAGTCCAGAGTTTAACAACCTGGAGCAGTTACTGTTCTGTGACAAAAGTACCTTTAGACTTGACGGTAACATGCTCATGTGAACTTTGTAAATTAAAATAGTAGCATTACAGGCCTGCTGTTTCTGCTTACCACTTTTACCAGCCTCCTTGACCAGCAAATGTAACTAAAATAAGTATTTTATGTAAAAATTATACCAACAAATGCTTTAAATCTAAAGGAATACTCTAAAAGTGAAGTGAGATTCGTTTAAAAAAGTATTTTAATACTTGATTGGGGATTTAGGGTGTTTCTCTAAATTTTCTAAAGGGGTGTACATGTTCTTGGTCATTACCAGCCAAATGGGTATTTACCAAACTGGAAGAGTGATGTCAAAATATGTCTTGGTAGCCCTTGTTCTTTAAAATTATATATAGGCAAATTTGCATCACTTTGTTTTTTTCCTTTTATTTTTCATAATGAAAAAAATATTTTAAGGTTACATAAAATTTTGATAGAACAATAAACTGATAGAAACAAATTGTTGTTTCATTATAGAACCTGTATTCTTTTAAAATGAAAAAAATTGGACCAAAGAATCAAAACATATTCACAGTGCTTCAACTATTAAAACTTTTATATTTGCATTTTTTAAAAAAACAAAAAGTAGTAACTGAGTTTTACTTAAAATTAGTGGCCAATGATGGAATTTTATTATTTTAGGGAATAAAGTAGACCAAAATTAAGTAGGGAATAAAATATCATCTAAACCACCTCATATACTATAAATACATGTAATCTCACATTCATGTGAATAAAAAGGACTTGCTGCTTTTTTTTTTGAATCAGATTTAAGGAGGGGAGGAAAAGGGAAAAGCAAAAACGGAGGCAGTCACTTTAAATTGACTATCCCTGTAATTTTAACTGCATCAAGTTTCTTGGAAGCAAGCATTTGTCATTGCCTGAATGTGTGCTAGAGTATCCTGGGACTGCATTTATTATAGCATCTGGTACCTCTAGAATGTGTAACAGAATTACATGAGAGTTGGTTAACTAGTTCTTATGTATGTATGTCCACAGATTTTTGTTACACATTTCCTATTTTTAATCAGAATTTTGTATTCATAGCAACTAAAAGCTTGTCCCAAAAGTAGATTGCCTATTGAGATTTTTTTTTTTTAAACCACCATAAATTATATTGCTAGGGTTGGAAATTTTATTGAAGTGCAGATCTTTCATTACTAAATCATTAGGTTAAATGGATGATATCTTACGGTTCTGTAGCGTTCATGCTTGAAGGCTATCTATGATTAATGCTCAATTTAACAAATTATGGGTCCTCCTGACAAGAGAATTTTAGGAAGGGGTATATATTGAGATGCGTGGGGGCAGTTTTTACATGTATTCTGTTAACATTTTGTATTTTCCTGTGAGAAAATTGCCCTGAGATATCAAGCAACTGAAGTCTGAATGTTCCATATTTAACAGAGCAAATTAAAGAAACTGCTATTCTCTCCCTTTGCTTTTTAACAAACTAAACATAGTTCAATGATACTTAAGCCTGTACACTAGTTTACAGTATGCTGTCCTTATTAATCTATATTGATCTTGATCTGGAGAGTACTAATTTTTAATCATAGGAAGGAAGTGTGGAGTGGCAGCAGGAAAACAAAGTCAGAAGTTGTATGTCTTTAAGAAGCTGTACTTCTCGTAATACCTTGTAATGAAATATTATACATAGAAAATGCTTAAGAATGAAAGCCAAGGTCAATAATTCTTGATATTTACATGACATTTTCAGTTATTGCATAGCTCGCTAGGTTTGTGTATAAAGTTGTTCCCTCAGCCTAAATCTGACTTTTAATTTAGGTGATGTGCCCTTAGATTATACACTTGAAGAGCATGACTTTCACAAATGCCTTGCAACCAAACAGCTACACTAACAGCTGCTTATAGTCCAAATGCTGTAACGATAAACTAATTTTTACAGTAACAGTGCATAAAACCTGGTCCAGGTCATTAATATTAAATATTAATTAAAGGCCTAGTTAATTGAAATTTCTACTACCTTATGTATTATTACTTGCTTAAATTACTCAAAGTTTCTTATAACAAAGCACCAGCTTTTAAAGTTTCTGAATATTACAAGAGACCGACATATGTAAATTGCATCTTATTCTTTCCAATAGAGAAATACCCGAGTTTATCAATCACCTTATTATCTTCAGGTTTTTGTACTCTTTAGTTTTTCAGAAGGTTATACGTCAAGGAGGCAGAATGTATTTTGTTATATTGAATTGGGCATTTTTAAAGAGCATAAAGTTGAAGGAGCTGATATACTAAAGTCTTGCATGATGAGTAGACATTTTTCAAGTTTGAGTAGCTAGAAAATAAACAGAGGTAACTGATTCATTGCTTTTGCAGTTTCTTGTGATTACAGCTTTAAATTTGAGAGGTCAACATTATCAGAAATCGGTGGGTTATTTTTTTGCCCTGCCTTACGTATACAAGGTGAAATCCTAGCACTGTTGGAATCTGACAAAACTACTGTTGCCTTCTGTTTGGACAGCATTTTCATGTACCTATATAGCGTTAATTTTAACTTTGGGTTAGTCTGTTGGGGAGAATGCTCAGAACACAGACGTAAAGATTTGGAGGTCTTAGTTTTATTCTTATATATGGTAAAATATCTGAAGGATTTCTCATTGCAGTAAGATTTTATTTGTACTTTAAAAGATTTTTTCTGAGTAATTAATACCCAGATTTTGTTCACAGTAATTGCCTTAATAACCTCAATGAAGGTTTCTTTGCTAACCATTGAAAGTAATAGGACCTTCATTATAACAGTACTCCAGCCTGTATTAATAAGTTTTTTCCATGATACAATTGGACTGGGGACCGTGTCGTTGAATCTGATCTGCTGCCATCACAGGCAACTGTGTAGTACATATTTAGCCAAGAAACTCCACTAATTGCAAGTCAAAGAACACTTCTAGCATATAAAATGGTTCAGACCAAAGAAGAGATTGGAATCCATAGGTAGAGATCAGAAGTCATCAAGGATGTGTTCAGCAATCTAGAGCATTGTGACAGCTTGGGAGTTGTTAGTAAAGCTCTGACACAGTCCTAGGAGATTGATCAAACCCAGAGTTTATAGAGAAAAACAAAAAAGCCTTATCTGACTCTATCTTCCTGACCATAGTTGAGCTCAAATCAAATAATCTAGTTACTGATTCAACCTTATTGTAGGACAATAAACCAGTGAGACACTTAAATATGTTTATGCATTAATGATTTTTAATGTCTTTAGAAATGCCCATTTGCACATGCCATGTCCCAGCTCTGTTCACACCTGTTTTTTCAGTAAGTAGGAGAAAGTGAATCGAAGAAGTATATAAAAAATCCAACAATCATTTTATGCATCAAGGAGAAGAATAAACTATTCCTGAAAACCACTCCTGCAAGGAGTCAATGAAAGCCTTGAAGCACATAAATTCATGCAAGGATTTAATATTTTGAAGAAAACCTTTTGTTCTTCATTAGCAATATGATATTACTTGCAAGTTTTTATTTCCTTTATCATCTTTTCCTGTTTGAAACATGTAATGTAAGCTACTCAAACTTGTTTCCAAAGTCTTGACAAATACTTAGTGAACGTTTGTCAGTTACTTCTCATCTATTGCCACATATCTCTGGTGACTATCAGTAAGTGTGGAAAGTATTGCTTCATTATCATAACCTGTTGGATTTAACCGAGAAAAAAAATGAGTGAGGCTGAAATTTCTTCCTTTTCTGTTAATTCCCTGGCAATAATTTACAAATTATATCTTGTTAATACCACAGTAGCCAATGTGATAATTCATAAAAAGCAGAAAGGTGACCATATGACAACGTAATGTAATTTCAAAAAAACCTATATCTCTTCTATGGCATTTTAGTTATATTTTAGTGAGAAGAACTAATATGCAGGACTAACCTATTATTGATAGATTTTGTAAGCAATGTGGTTTAAGTATTTTCTGGCATACTGTTCTCAACTCCAAGGATTAGTGACAATAAAAAATCATGAATCAAATCTCCCTAACCATAAAAAATGAAAAAATATACAAGTAACTTTTAAAAAAGTCTTTGGCTTGAACATCCAGTTAGGAGCCAAAATCTGTGCAAGGAATTAGACACACCCTTCAGGAGGATTGAGGTTAAGCTGCTTCACCCCACAGTGATTAGGTGATTGCTGATGGAGGCTTATTAATAGGATCATTGCCAAAAATTCATTTCAGTTAACCTTCAGTGTGAAGATACAAAAGGGACAACCCTTCGCCATAAGGGCAGTCACAGGCTGATGGTTCTTTCTAAAAGCAGCTTAAGCATATTGCCACATCTTCAAAACAGTGCTCATGGGGAAAATATTTCTGCTTTGAGGAAATAGCATTTATTCCTTCATCCACACTTCTATAGGGGAAAAATGGGATGAGTAATAAAATTTGAGTGCTCTGTTGGGTGAACATTAAAATTCAACTACTATTTCAGTAAATGGTTTGCAACCAGTGGAAATTTATGTAAAAAGGTAATTATATGCAAATTATAAAAATATAAATTGATTATGTATATGATTTATATGGTCATTATAAAAATATGCTAACCTTAGTTTGTGTTCATAATATGATCTATATTTTAATTGTAGAATTAAAAGCTACTTTGAAAAACCTAAAATCTTCAAGCTGTGAAAATACAGCCAAGTTGATTTGTGTTAGTAACCTTTTAACATCTATGGTACAGGCAATATGATTTGAGTAACCGCATGCCTTTTAGTCTGATCCTGGTATTATGCAAGCCTGAAGAATGAATTTTAATGGAAAGTATAATTAATAACATGAAGGAAGATCAGATAACATTCTGTGGGCTTGGCTGGATGCAGCCAGTATCTTAGTGAGAAAAATAAACAGTTAGATCAAGATGACTCTGAGTTACTAATGTGATGTGACCACAAAAAAGTCAAATGCAAACTTAGGAAACTGTATTTTTCATAGACACTGAGGGCTTTTAATGCCAAAGTCATGTGAATGTAATCAGAAAATTTCCATTTGCTGTTTTGGAGTACTTCCTGTAGGTCCATCTGTGCCTCAGAAGTGAAAGGCACAAACCCCAAATTACGTGCTCAATTATTCAATTATTTCATCCAGTAAGAGGGTAAGATGAAAACTATTTGCATTAAATGCCAGTCATAAAGCAAGACCTAAAGATTATAGAAAGTCTGAGAAGATGTGAAAAATAACAATAAATTGGGCAAAGGAAAATTTAGATGGAGTATAAGGGCACAACTCCTAATAAAGTTTCAATGGATTTTTTTTTTCTTTTGTAGTAGATTGGTAACATCTCTTTCCCTCCAGTCATTCAGAACAAAGCGCTGAGATATTTGCTGTAGAGAGCAATTTTATATTGCCAAGGAGATGTACAATATGATCTAATAAGCTTTTTCTCATCACTAATTTCTTTTTGTGGTACTTTAATCTGGTGATTTGGAAAAGTGAAAGTGGAATTGCAAACAAGGTTAATACTTGGTTTGAATTTGATTCATATTTTTGCTATTACTGCTCATGGCACATCTATAATTATGTTCTTAAGCATTTGCTGAGATTGTACCACTCTTTTGTCAAGTATATTAAGGCATTGACCTGTATTACTCACAAAGTGTTCAGTCAGTTGTTTAAAGCTGAAGCTGAAGTACCTTAAAGAAAGAAGTCGCTTACCACTGTCAAGAAATTCTGCAGTCAGGTGGCAAAATGCTCTCTAAGGTAAAGAGTATTTGTCAGTACATCTGTTCAAGGAGTACAGCTTCTCTGTCCTTGTGTGCCTGGGTATATCCAAGACAGAAGGAAAAGACATTTACTGTACTTAATGCAACTGCTTTTCTTTCATCACAGTAACTGCTGTTGCATGTGAAAAGAGCTTCTTGTGCCCTGTTTCGTTTATCTAAATACCTGTCTTGCATGCATAGAGTGATTCAGCTGCAGTGGTACAGAATCTCCTGTCTTCTGTGTTGGTTCGGTGTACTGCAGGTTTTAGGTAAGTAAAGTCTCAGCACTTCTTTTGTGGTCCGTCTTTAGCGCTGATCTTTGCCAGGATACAAAACTTTAATGGAAGACTGCCCAAGTGAAAAAGGCTTGAAGGAACTCTAATACTTTTGCAAGAAAGGAGTTTAACTTCATCTCCACTCTTGTGTGTTTCATAGATTCAATTACGTTTCTGCTAAAATCACATGTAGAAGTGTGATCTCCAGGCCTGTTTTCTTCTTTTGAGCACAGGGATGGGTTTTTTTTGGGCCTCAGTGCTTTGTCAGCTCCAGCAACTTGCCCTGATCTGCAAAACTATTTTCCAGTGAGACTTGAACTTGGAGGATAGTACCTATTGTAACCTTCAGAAGGAGACAGGTCTTTCCATATATTCGTTTCCAGTTCAAATTACTGAAGCAAGGTTGACCTTCACAGTAGTGTTCCTATTGGGTACAGAATGGGAGTGGGCTCTACAGAGCCTACCTTGAATGTCCAAGTAGTTCCTACTTCTTTAATGGCTAGTAGTTACAAAGTTTCTGAAAAGAAAACACACAGCTATTGATTAAAAATGTTTGTGTCTGTCCTGAAGCATCTTAAAAAAGTCTTAATTTCAAGAAGGAGGCTGCTTAATGCTTTTTGGCACTCAGGACTGTTGAAGGATTCTCAAATTAGCATCCCATAAAGCAAAACAGTCCTAATCAGTTGTCACTTTAGAAAATCCTTTGTATGTGTTATTTTAGGGTCTGTGTAATAAAGAATGCATTTAAATGTGCTGAGCTTTTAGGACAAGCAAAGTAATTATTTTCTTGCAGGCACTGTGGAAGCATCCTGAGAATATAGATGGCACTATATGCTCAGAAACAGAAAGCCGCAAATAGACTTTTTTTTTAATCTGGGATGAGAGCAGAAAACAACTTTAGGGATATTTTTTTGTTGGGTTTTTTTTTCCCCTCCAGAGCCGATAAAAATGAAGCTTAGGGATGAATGCAGTAGCAACATCAAGAGCAATGGTTAGAGAAGTAAGTACCTCAATCAGTTTGTTTGTGAAAGTTATAAATATGCATTCTTGAGAAGTAAGAAAAAGTTCTGTGCTTTTTGTCATGTACAGACTTCTTCGCTTTGCTCGCAAGGTCTTACATTTCATGTATTCACATATATATAAGACTCAGTCTGATTCTATACTCATCTTTGTCTTTTATACTCCATAAATGAAAATACTTTGTCACTGTTACTGAGAAATACACTTCTAGCTTCTTTTATAGTGACCATTGTTCCTCAAGAATCTTTGTCAACTGTCTTGCTTGTTCAACCTTCACGTGGCTTCCGTCAGAACTTAAAAAAGTGGAAATGCTTATAAATGAGGATGTTATCCTTCGTCAAGACATTCCATACTAACCGTCTGTCACTTCTGATTACTACTTTGAAGAGGCGATGTTTCACAGATAAAACATCCGAGGACCACTGGGCTTTGAGAGGAACTCCCTTTCTTCTTTTAGTATAAAGCAGTATAAATCATCCAATGGGTAGGAACAGGGCATTTGCCTTACTTATAGTCAGAACTGTCATGGTTCTTAATGGTATTTTGGTCCTGTTATCCCTTTTGAAGATGGAGTATTCTTTTTCCACAAGTTCTCATGGAAAAATAAAGGCACCTTCAACTGTGGGTATTTGTCAGCGTTCTGATTTATGTTTCATCTTACAGGTCCACTTTCATAAGGTCATCTGCCTCATTTTTCTAAGTGCTCAGGTGTAGTCTTTGTAAGAGTATTTCATATATATGAAGGAGGGGCTGGGATAGGTAGAGACAAGGTGAATGGGTTCTGAAAAACTGAGCAATTTCTTAATCCTATCTAGATATTTTTTTCTTTTTAAAAATACTAGCTTTTTCATTTTAGGATACAGAAAGTTTATTCTAGTTCCAGAAATAATTAGGATCCAACTATCCTGTCAATAGCATCAGTGATTGAAGTATCCACAGGTTGCTAATGGTTCTTGATTGTCCCAGTTGACATCTGGAGATGGGTCTTTTTGTGTTTCTGGTCAAAGTCCCTCCTTAGAATACAAATGGAATTTTAACATGTGTTAGCCAAGTACAGGCCCTGAAGTTCTTTCATCAAGACAGGTTGATAGTTTTGAAACATTTGTGAATTACTGTAAATACCGATATTGTGATACAGATTTATTTCAGGTAAATTTTTACTGAGTTAAAAATTGCAGTATATTTTCATCCATGTATATATATCTCAAAAAAATGATTGAAGCTCAGTAGATACAAGTGCTTTAAGCTTAATTATGGTAATATAGACTAGCGAACAAAATCTGTGGAGAGCATAGACAAATTCTCTGGTTGTATGGTTGAAGTTCATGCCAAAGGCATGAGCTTCATGCCTCTGAAGCTCCTACTGCTTAGCCGTCTAGAAAAGAGATTGCACAGACGTGTACAGTTTTCTAGCCTCATTTCTTGGTATGTTGTGACATGATTTTAATTTTTTTTTTAGCATGTGTTAAGCTAATTCTTGGGGATTTTTTAAAAAAATGTCATTACTGATGATGAAGGTAGGTAATTCACTCCTCTTGAAACTCTAAAATACATGAAACAAAAAGCCTACGCACTGCATTTCTGTTTAACTTCCAAACAATGAATAATACAGGTTCTCAAATTACTATATATTGCAGTTCATCATACTAAACTTTCATTAATGTGTGTGTTGCTAGCTGTCATAGATGTGAAGAGAACCATGAGAAAGAGATCTAGTTGTAAATGAACAGTGGTACCTTTGTGCATTTACAAACAGAAGAAAAGAAGCTGTTAGAATTCTCTTGCATTTGAATATTTTCTTGTGTTGGGTTCCCAAAGCTGGATTTTATGAATTCCACAATTTCTGTGTATGGAGGTCACTGCTGTATTCTAACAATGCTAAAGGAAACACTTGGTCTACATGTTGAAACAAACAAATCATGTATTAGAGTTGCGTTATCATGTACAGTGGCACAAAGCAAAATGAGTAGAATAATCAGCATGTCATGTCCTTTGATTTCAGTAGGTGGGCTAGATTTTTCTTGTGCTATTTCCCATATTTTCAAAAGTCAGCAAAACATTAAACTTCACTGTAGAATTTGTCAGGTGGGTTACATAATAGGTGACAACTAATTGGCAAGTGGGAAGGCAGAGGAGGCAGTTTGATATTATAGGATGTGTATTTTCACCTTGATGAAGCTTGGTAGTGAAAGAATTGATATTTAATGTTTTTCATTAACTTTCACAGTAAACAATTTGTTGTCATACCCAGAGGTTTGGTGTAATTGCGAAGTTACAGTTCATGGAAGGGCAAAACTGTCAAGGATGAGTAGGATAAATTAAGTAGTGTGTACATTGGGCAGACAGATTTCTAGGACTATGTTACTTTTTGAATGCATGTAGGAAAGCCTAAGGTTTGGTTTTACTACATTGTAGCTGACATAGGTTCTACCATTACATTTAGGAAGGCCATCAGCAAAGCTACTGGATAGAAAACGTGTTTAAGGACAACATTTGACTGTGGTTTGTTGTAGCTTTTCTAAGCATGTGATGCATTGACTGAATAGGTCACTTAATTGACTTCTTTGTCCATTGTAAATGGGAATAGTCATACTATTAGCTTGCCACAGCCTGTCAGTGTTCTTTGTCTATATCATGTGAGGTTTTTTGATGCAGATGTATGAATACGATAAAGATCAGTTCCTAGGTTGATATACCCAACTCTTTCTTTCTGTGTAAATGATTGTGTGTGTAAAATCACGTCTCCTTACTTCTGCTGACAAGTGCGAAGAGGATGGAGTCAAACTCTTCTCAGTGGTATCCAGTGAAAGGATAAGGGGCAAAGGGCACAAACTGAAACCATTTAAACATCAGTAAAAACTTCTCCTGTGAGGGTAGTCAAATACTGGAGCAAATTTCCCAGAGACGTCGTGGACATTCAGAACTGAACTGGAGATGGTCCTGAGCAAGCTGCTCTAGTTGGCCCTGGATTGAGCAGTGCAGGGTGGACTAGGTCCCTTCCAACCTCAGTCCCTCTGAGATTCTGCGTCATCCTTTCTTAGTACTGTTTTATTTTATTGCAGCTGATATTTCAACGGTATAACAGAAAACCTTAGTAAAAGCACTGTGTTTTATTTCAAAGATATGTATTTATTTGCATGCTCGGTTTGCTGTATACAAGTTAATGTCATTGCATATGTGGAGTGTTGTGCCAGTAATCTTTAATGAAGCTGACAGCTGATTTTGTTTTCATGCAATTTCCCTTCATTTACATGTGATCCTTTCCCTGGATATTACATCTGAAAGTTCAGAAACTGAACATTCTATGGTCTTTCAGTCTGAAATGATCC
This sequence comes from Coracopsis vasa, assembly GCA_026283785.1. Classification (NCBI taxonomy): domain Eukaryota; kingdom Metazoa; phylum Chordata; class Aves; order Psittaciformes; family Psittacidae; genus Coracopsis; species Coracopsis vasa. Next base: position 24,910 of record JANHGB010061536.1, read on the forward strand.
TTTAATGAACATTTACAGTATACCACCCAGTGATCTTGAAAAACCTATCAGAAAACTTCAAAAGTTGCTGTTAGTATTAATGAGAGCTTAAAACCTTTGTCAAGGGGAAGAAAGATCTTTACTCAATGTGTGCAGATAGGTTACAAAAATATTTATTAAAGACATATTCAACACCTGTGTTAAATACAGGTGAGACTTGCACTGGTCACATTTCAAAGGTATCATTAAGGTGCTAATAAATATAGGTAAGCATAAGAAGAAATGATGTTTAAAAAACCTGCAAGTACTGGTTACTATAGCAAACTCTGTCCCTGCTAGCCTCTCTCTGTGCTGTAATAGCATATATAATTTGATGACGTGGAAAAACAAGACACCATTTCAAAAGAATTTTGTCATCTTGTACAGACTTCAGAGAAATATTATACTACAGCCTTTCCTTCTCTAGCAGTTGGAAATGCAGCATGATTTATGTTCTGTGTGTTACTTCAACATGAAAAAAGAAAAAATCCAGGATTGTGGTAATCTTTTGCTTTTTAATTTTTAATTTTATTTTTTAATTTTGTCACAATCATACAAACCGTACCAGTATAGGATAGAAAGAGTTGTCCATCCCACTCCAGAAAAGTGTTAAGCATAATCTAATTTCTAACTGTAACCCTAACCCTACCAAATGTGTGTCCAGTCTGTTCTTAACACCTCTAAATAAGGATAGCTTGCTGTAATCCCAAACTATGTTGCAGTCAGAGTATGCTCCTAATATCGTTTTCCCAATTGTACATAGAACACATTTTTTCTTTTCCTCCAGGTGCTGTGGAGAGCAATTAAACTGCAGTTTTTATAATAGGCTTTTAATGGTGGAAAATTGTTGCAGGTCCTCCTTTTATGGTGTGTTTCTCTAGACCAGAAGAACAAAAATCCTTCAGCATTTTTTTCATATGTGATTGAAAACCATACAGCTTTTATCAATTCTGTTGTATTCTTGAAGAGACTTGCTTGTGTCTTGTTTGCTATTTTTTTTTCTGAAATGCAGCACCCAGCTTAAGCACAGTCATCTAGACAGGATTAAAAGTCCTGAGTTGCAGAAATGTATTACCTGTGATATTCCTGCTAATACACACTGTTATGACACCTCATTTCCTGTGGGAGCAGTTTATTGCTCACTCATAATCCATTTATTTTGCAACTGTAAAATGGAGACTATTTCATTATTTCTAATTTTATATTTGTGCATTTGTGGGGGTTTTTTCCAGCTCACCAGTTTTGTTTCTGAGCTACAATGAAGCGAAATGGGAAGCCTCAACAGAAATATCGGCTTAGTGTAGTTAAAAGCATCATATAAGTACATTAGAGTACTTGAATGTGTCTGGCGGAGAGCAACAGAGCTGGTGAAATAGCTGGCAGGGATGTCCTGTGAGGCTGGGGACACTGGGCTTGTCTAGTTTTGAGAAGAGGAGGCTAAGGGGGAACCTCATTGCTCTCTCCAGCTTCCGGAGGAGGGGAAGTGGAGAGGGAGGTCCTGATTTCCTTTCCCTAGTACTCAGTGATGGGATTTGTGGAGATGGTTCAAAGCTGTACTGGGGATGTTTAGACTGGACATTAGCAAGTATTTCTTTAGCAGGAGAGTGGTGAAACCCTGGAACAGGCTTCCTAGAGAGGCAGTGAATGCCCCAAAGTTGTCAGTGTTGAAGAGGCATTTGGACAGTACCTTTAACAACATGCTTTAACTTTTGATCAGCCCTGAAGTGGTCAGGCGCTTGGACTAGATGATTTTTGTAGGCGCTTTCCAGCTGGAACTATTTTATTCTATGTAATGAATGTTCTTTAAAATTATTAAAATAAATTAAAGCAGGGGGTAACTGTTTTGCATGTAAAATTAGGGTAAGCTCATGTAGATTTTCTGATCGTCTTTTTTTTTCTTTTTCCTTAAAAATCACTTTTCACAATGGCAAGAACAAGTAGCCTTTAAGCCTGACAGCGTAATTATGAATGTTTATCATAATGGTTGCAACCATACATAAATATTTTAAGCCGAACAGTGAGGCAAATAATTATTAATGTCATGACTGAATTTGAGTTTATTCTAAAATTAATTTTAAACAGATTAAATAATTAAATTATTAACATAATTAAAACCTGGGAGTTTATTATCCATGCCAAAATTATGTTATGCTGTCTTGCTTAGGGCTCCTAAGTATTGGGGAAAAAATGTCATCTGGGGAATTGTCACTGAAGACCTTTCTGCTGTTTTCAGTAAATGACTAAAAGAAGTCACATGAATCAAGCAGGACTGGAGGATTTAGTATAGATATTAATAAATAATAATATCATAAATGTAGATTTATTTTTGGATACAAGTTTAAATTCATTGGAGAGGTTTAAATTCTCAGTGAGGGTTTACTCCCCTATTGCTTTGCTATCAGTGAAGTATGTACAGTTCACAGAGGCAGGTACCTTATT
>JANHGB010061538.1:0-18058 GCA_026283785.1 Coracopsis vasa
AAAAACAGAGCACTGCACCAGCTACTAAAAAAGAGAAAAATGAGTGCTACTGCTGAAACCAGGACACTAGATGAGTCCAATTTATGACCAATTGGCTGCAATGGTGAGGAAGTGATCAGATAGATTAAATCAAGATTATCCCAATAGCTAAACCGTGTCCTCTAGTGCACCAAAAGGTTAAGAAATATAATAAATTAGCCTCCGTCACCATGACAAGGACAGAAAGTGCTGTCCAACTGGTTAGACTTGAGTATGCAAGCAGACACACCAATGTCACAATTTTTCTTCACTGTAGTGGCCAAAATGCTATATTTTTCTGTTTCCAACCACTGATGCTTCAGAGGAAGATAAGAAAACAAATAAACATAAACAGCTGGAAATTTTTTTCCTGACCCCCTGTAAGTAGCTAATTGAAACCCTTCAGGTCTGATTAAACCTAGTTAGGTTAAAGGTTAAACATTATGAAAGCATTGAGATAATAGAAGGTATCCTGAAGCCAGGTCATAAAAAAGAAGGGGAAAGAAGAGACAGAAGTAGAATCAGATTTCTCAATTCATAGCAAAGACGATGAAATTTTGATTCATTGACAGAAAAAGCAACGATGCAGACAGGCTGTCATGAAGCCAAAAATGTCTCTCTGAGATTGCATAAAAGTGCATATTTTAAAAATATATCCTATAGCCCCTGAATATGTTTCTTGATAAGCATTTTCACTTTATTATAGAGTTCAATTTTTCTGACTCCTGCTGCTGGGCTCTGATTCTTGCAATGCCAATAATGGCAACGTTGCAAAATGTCTTTTCTCCAACATTTGTAACCTGTATCACAACCAGGTACATCAAGTATGTCAACTTGTTTAAAGCACAAAATAAGCCAAACTACTTCAACAACATTGTGAGCTCAACATTGTGAGCTCAACATGGCTGATTTTCAAGTTCTCTAATCACGTTTATGGCTTTTAATTTAATCCTCTCTTCGTATGTCTACACCTTTCAGGTTATGGATACCATAGTTGGATGTAGCAACCAGCTATGATTTAACGGAAGGTTGCATTTGCCCATGCTTAGATATAGAATTTTCTATGAGCTACTGCCAGTCTTCCACATGAGGTTGAAATGAGGATCATACAGCGATAAAACTAGGAAAAGTTGTACTAGACTTTAGCTAAGAATGACAGTACTTACATGTTGCAACGATTCAGTTGATGTGTCTTGTAGACACATTTGCAGCATTTGTATCTGTGGGTGTACCAAATTCTGTAAAAATGGGTTGTATCTGGACCTGTGTTATCAAGACAAAGACCTGTCTCAGGTTTTTAGTGAAGTCTTGATTTATCAGGACTGTGGGCACTGCAGATGAAGAACCAAGTGAAAGGTTATCAAGAAATAAAAAGGAAACTAGAAGACAGACTAGTTAGTCTTTCACAGAAAGTTTATTGGTGTGACGAATGCAAATTAAAGCTATTTAAGCAACCTGGTCTAGTGCAAGGCGTCCCTGCCCATGGCAGGGGGGTTGGAACTAGATAATCTTTAAGGTCCCTTCCAGTCCAAACCATTCTATGATTCTATGGTTCTATTTGCCTTAGAGAAAGCTGTGCTCCAAATGCAATCTATATACTCTGTTTGCACATCATTGCAACCAGACCTGTCAGGCCAAGCTAACTGGTAGATTTTTAAATCTTTTTGCTTCAATAAGAACCTAATTTGTGCAAGGGAGACAAAGAGCATACATGTTATGAAATGCTCTAGTGAAATACTTAATTTCCCATGGACAATAGGGGCTTACAAACCTTGAGAAGACACATGCTTCAGAAATGCCCAGAAATTTGGATACATCCTTTTTGTCTCCTCGAAGACATAGAATGGGCATATTTCCCTTTCTAACGGCTATCTTCCATTTTCAAGACAAAAAAAAATATTCTCTCCTCCTCCACTCCTCCCGCCCCCAATCTTGTGCTCTCAGTTCCTCATACTCCGTCCTTCAAGAACAGGGTAAATGAAATTCCTCACCCCACATGGGTTTTATTGGTTTTGGTTATCTGGCCAACACATTCCCATGGCAGCCCTCTCTTTCTTCCTCATTGTCCAGCACGCACCTTCCTCTCTATTCTGCACAGAATCAAACTTCTAAGAAAATGAGTTTCTTACAAACAGTATTCCTTTACACATGTCCTGGGTGATTTGATGCAGGCCCTGTTTCCCTCTGCATATTCTGTGTGCTGACACTGCTGACAAGCTGGTTCACTCCAGGGTTACAAGCTGGAGCAAACCAAGGAGCCACCTTACAAGGGGAACAGCCACAGGAGAGAGGAAAAGTACTTTCAGACGCAAGTACAACAACTAAAATATCAGTATTTTATCATCGTTATTCTCAGATTAAAGCCAAAACACTGCACTGTACCAGCTACTAGGAAGAAAATTATCTCAGGACAAACCAGGATGACATTTGCTTTTGAAATGAATATGTATACAGAAATTGCTTTACCCTCTTCTGTCAGTGTGAAGGGGCATAAAAATTTCATTTTCTTCCCTGTCACTGTCAAAATGGAGCCATGGAGGCTAAGACTCTACGGCAAACTAAGAGTCAGGCTTTCCAAGTATGTTAATTCAGTAAGTAAGTTCTGAAGATTTGTGGTTGCAGGAAAGGAGACAGAGATGTGTGTGGATCATTGTTACAAAGTTTAATATTACATATTTTGACTTATTTAAATTTAATGAACCCCAGAAAGCACTTTTAGTGTTTACTTTTTCCTCTCTTGACTCTAATTAACCTTTCCTATGATTCAGATGTCTGACAAATGTGGAGGGCTGCAGGGCTAAGTGCTTTTTCCCATGATTGACTTTAATTAAGCTTGCTCTAGGCTTGAAACCCTTGTAAACTTAGAGAACTTTATTTTAATTGCCTTCTGCCAGATTTACTTATGCTAGACAAATATTATAAATCAAATACTAACGCTATTAGAAGAATGATGAACTGACTTTCAAAGTAGTAGTCTGCCATGGTGAAATGCATTACACTCTAAATCTGACTAGAAAGTGCTATGGTGGAGAAAAATGACTGATTTCATGAAGGTGACTTATGGATCATCAACATCCTTTCCTTTTTTTCAGGATAGGTATGTTAAGACACCAAGTTTCAAACTATTTTTTTTTCTCTGATAAGTTGTCATATTCATTTATACTAGAAATTATTGGACACTTGATGCTTTGAATTGTTCACCAGGTCTCTGTTGTAGCTGTTGAAATGAGTCAGTTCAATCGTAGAATCATAGAATCCTAGAATGGTTATAGTTGCAAATGAACGGCAAATCTTTTTCTCATTCTATGTTGCATTGCTACAAGTAGAATTGTGAGTTGTAGGGAGGCATCCTGAATTGCACAGAGACAATATACTGCACATTTTTGCTCATTTTTACTTCTTTTTCATACGGTATGTTCTGAAGGGTCAGCTGAGATATGTTTACTTGGTTACACTTATCCTATACAATCTCCTTACACTTGATGGGAACGGAGTGTCTTTTATGCCAGAATGCCATCCTGAGAAAACCTTTTGCACTTGTGGCTGAAAGTACTTTTCCTTAATGAAAAAAGTTCTTTACAGCTTTTGCTGGAAAGGAGCCTAGCAAAATTGCCTTTGTGCTTAACTACAGGGTAGCAGTGGTCTTGAAATAAGGGTCAACCTTTTTCTTCAGTAACAAACATCCTGAAAACAGATGCCAAAAAAGGTTAACCTTGGTGTTCGAATCCTGATGGCTCTGTGTTTTCTTCTTTTTTTCTTTTTTTGTCCCTTTTCTAACACAATGCAGTGTACATCCTAAAACAAAATCCTTGCATCTGAGCACAAAAACAGTGCAAAGAAATCCCTAAATATTTAATCACATTCTATGAATAATACATATAATACATATAATATATAAATTATAGAATCACAGAATACCAGGTTTGAATGGACCTCAAGGATCGTCTCATCCAAGCTTTCTTGGCAAAAGCATGGGCTAAACAAGATGGCCCAGCACCATGTCCAGCTGAATCTTGGAAGTACCCAACAATGGGGAATCCACCACTTCCCTGGGGAAATTATTCCAGTGGCTGATTGTTCTCATTATGAAAAATTTTCCTCTTGTGTCCAACTGGCATCTCCCAGGAGTAACATGCACCTATTACCTCTTGTGTTTTCCATGTGCATAATATACCTATGCATCAGTTTATTCATATATGCAACTACTTGAAACAACTGTTTTATCTGAATACAGATCCTGCACAAAGTAGTAGACTGACAGCTCTGTTAGCTCCATTTACCCAGTTAATGTGCTTTGCCAAAGCCATTGCAGCAAAAGGGTCTCCGTGGGGAGCAGCTTTGGCTGAATAGAAAGAATAATTATGTTTCTGTGCCCTGTTGATACTCAGCTTGTGAGAGTGCTAATAAAAACACTATACCAAGGTGGCAGCTTTCAAATCCCAGTCCAGGACCACAGGATTCTCTAAGCCAACCTAAAATCAGGTGCCAGAGTCTGCACAAAGCTATTAAGCCAGGAAGAGAACTGTTAGCTTTTGTGAAGCCTGCAAGGACGGTGGCTTAACTCCTGAGTCAGACATATTTGTCAGACCTGTTGGAAGACTCCAGAGCGTTTTGAAGGTGAGCAAGGATACATAATGAGAGATGCACTGTGTGGAGTTCCACTCTTGGCACAGAAAGCCACTGGTTTTGGAAGTACTCAGAAGCTTCTAAATAGCATACTATTATTTTAAAGATGAATATACGAGCTATTTAACGTACTGTGTTATTTTTATGCTTGTTGTCTTTTTTAGTCAGAATCACAGTTATTCATGGGAAAAAATCTACAACCATTTCCTAGTTTTAATTAATGCTGTTTTACATCCTGACACTTTAACTTCTTGATCAGCTTGTAAGTGATCTGTTTGACATGTCTATCTTTAATTCAGAGTAATTGCCAAATCAGTTTGCAATTTATCAGAAATGTGAAGAGTAGCTCTAGCCAGAAAGAGCTATTTTTCTTTGAGAGTGAAAGTAAGCTATTACATAGGACCTGGGAGATTTAAGAAAAATGGTAATGTCATCTGATATTTCTGAGTGGGAGACCCCCTTCAGATTTCTGGCAAGTATTTTAAGTAATTTCTGCATCCCATAAACATTACAATGATCTGACTTGAATGAAAAATGTTTCCTCCATTCTAATGCCTTATTTAGACTAAGTGGAAAGCCCTGCTACCTATTACAATCTATCATATGTGCTTGTTTTGTGGAGTTGTTTTGAATGCCATGCTTTTACTGGGGAAGAGTATTGACAATTGGTGTTCGTCTTCAACACTTCCATTACAAACTAAACAGTGATGTGTCTGCCTCAAAATTTCAGTGTCATATTTTTAAAGCCTCTGCATAGCAATTATAGTAACTGAAAAAAGAACTTATTTTCCCAGCTGGGTCACTATATACAAGATTTCAGGTACAGACAGTCACATTTCCTCTCTATTAACTCATTGTTATTTGTGTAACTCTTTTGCCAGCTGCCAACTGTGAGAACAAAGATCTTACACAGAAAGGTCCTTTCCTAAAAGTGATTAAAGTACGACCTGTGCACATTTATGTTTCTCCTTCTGGCTCTGTGATATTAAACTAGACCTGCAGCTGGGTTACACATTTTAATGAATAAGTTTGGTGGGTTTTTTAAATTAAAAAAAAAAAAATCAAAGCCTAGATCTAGGACAATTTTGCAACTTAGTGAATCTGGTCAAAACTAGTGTGAAATTTTGATTCAGAAGAACAAATGGGGGAAATACTTTCCAGGAGCCATTTTGTTTAAAAGTGTACACCATGTAATATTGTGACTTTTCACAGAAAAGAAATATTTCAATTTGAAATTCACTTATTTCTTTAAGATAATTGAAGAAAAAAATCCTAACCACAAAACCAAAACAAAACATCAGTGGCATGAAAATGAAATCATGAAGATTTCTGTAAAATATATTTTCTTTCACATTTTGATTGGGACACTGAGCAGAAAATCAACTAGTCACACAGAAGATCTCTGGTTCAGGAATTGGTTATTTTCAGGGTCATGATCATTGCTTAAACCATGCAACTAGAAAGTCTGCCCAGTGAAAGCACAGAAGGAATGAAACTATATATACTGATATTTTAAAGACTGACCAGAGCAAAGTATGCAGGGACTATGACCAATGGCACAGCTGTAATGTATTCATTACCCAGCTGGTAGACACTTAGATTATAGACAATGATTGCATGTGGCACTCACAGTTTGACTTACTGATAATTAGAGGTGATAGGGACTGGTGCCACTTCACTCCAGCTAGGACCATGCTTCCTTCTGTAATATGGGCTATCCCTTCCCCTTTTCTATGCTGTCAGCACAATCCTTTTTTGATCCTTGCTACAAAATCAGCCATACCCTGCTACTTCCATCAGTACCTCATTGCTTATCAGAGCACAGTGCTGCTTTATGTCATGTGCTACTTGAATAAAGCAGGCTAGCTAAAGTAAGAATTATGGGGCACAAGGATACAACAGTGTTTCTGTGGAGAAGAAAGACGAAAATAGATTCCTCCATGTCCCAAGACCACGTTTGTCTTTCATCTGTGTTAGTGTGGCTAGATTGGTCTTTCCTTTCCCGGGGAAAAAACCCAAACAAACAATAACCAACCAACCAACCAAAAAACTGAAGGTAGAAAACACAAAGGAGCATACAAGAAAGCCTACTGAAGTGGGACATGATGTGCACATTGGTTTTAGTAAAGTGGGTGTGGGTTTTTTGAAATGTCTTCCTGGAAGCAGCAGTTATTTGCCAAAATGCAAAAAGGTGAACTTGTTTAAAGTATTTCCTTGCCCCTGGATTAGTGGGTTAAAAGAATTCTGACTGCTGCTATGATTTTGCTCACATCAAAGTTACCTTCATAAAGTAACTTTCCATATTGCTGCAGCTGGCTGGATAATGTCTGTTCCTGTGTTTGTCATTACCAAGCAAAGAGACCTGCCAAATTATTCAAAAGTGTATTGCAGTCCCAGCACCTCTTATTATTCCTTGCGCTCCTTGCTCCCATTCCTTTTATGCTGTTCTGGTACACAGGGATATAATGAAGAATTATATAACTAATTAAAGCAGATGTATTTTTAATAAAGGCTTTGGGATTGATTTTTTTGAGAATTAACAAATTAAATTCTCAAGTGTATCTCAACAGTATAAGAAAAAATAGTGTTTGATTTATTTGTTTTGGCTTTGAGGAGTGATGTTTTCATATGTATTTTCCCAAAGACTTAAGGTCTTTTCTTGGGTTACTAGCACTCATTGTAGGTAACCCATGACTATATCAGCATGCTGTCAGATCATAAGCAAAGGTGTAACTAATGTTTCAATCAAAGAATCTCTAAAACTGACAGACTGCCTCTGCAGGACTTCATAATCTGTTTTATTAATAACATTACTAAGATGTAAGTAACTTCATTTCTATCAAAAAGTGTATAAATGTAGTGGTTGCTAGCCAAAATTGGGGCATTGAAGGAATGTTCATTGAAATAATTTTAAAGACTCACACTGGCTCCACTGATCATGGATGAATACTAAAGACCATGTAGACATCCTATTGTGATGAGTTGTTTTAATTAAAAACTTTGTAATTAGCAAATTAACAGCTGAAGATTTATAATGTGTACAGGGAAGAAGGGTTAAGAGAAATAGGAAAAAATATTTGTGATGTAAATCAAGTGTTTTGTTAACCTGGGGCAGAGAATAGAGAAAAGAAAGATTTGAAAATTTCTGGTTTTATTTTTTTACATGATATCCTGAGTAAAAAATGTGCAGTTTCTGATGTGTTTATTTTTCAGGTTGGATGGCTGGATTCTTTTCCCACTCTTTGTATTTACCTCCTTTCTACTTCTTAACTTCTCTGTTTTCTTCTTGGAGGTGATCAGAAGAAAGAGAGAAAGAAAGGGGAAGTTACACTTGGGGATCAGATTTCAAAACCAAAGAGAATGCTCAATAAATTGCCACCCCCCTCCTTTTCCACCCACACCCCTGCCCAGAAATATTTGTGAAAAGAGAAAGATTTCCACAATCATTACGCACATAATGAATAATCATTATTAACTGCAATGGAAGCAGTAGTGTTTGTTTGAAGAAAACTCTCTCCCCCTAGTCACTTGTTAGAAGGTAAATATCTACCAAATATTGAAGGCCAAATTCAAAACCAAAAATCTCTATTTTTGAGCTGCCATACTTTGAGTTCTCTTTCCTTTTTATATATTTAAACTGTTCATCTGCATTGGTAAGCTTAGTTTCAATTAGCTACTTTGCCATAATGTGCACATTTTAGATTGCACAATTTTAGACTTGGATGAATTACTCCTCACTTCTTTTAAACCTATAAATACTGCTCTGCATCCATGCCTCTGCTATGTTCTGTATGTCTGGAGCTCTTGCTCGGAAATGACTGACTATGGGGAAAAGCTGGGATGAGATTAATCTTGCAAGTGTCTACCTCAACCTTGGGCTGTTCAGTAGTGATTAGTGACGCATGTGGGGACCCAAACACTCTTTCTCTGTATGAATGATGTTAACTGTACTCAGCAAGGATTTCCACTTTTTGATCATGAAGGTTTTTTTCTGAGGCTAGTGGTTGTCTAAACCTGAAATACAAAGTGACTGAGTGACGAGCAATGGGGTTGCTGTAATCAACCCCCATGTGCATGTATGTATATGTGCGTACCTCCCATGCACACAGAAGAGAAACCCTAAAGTTTCAGGTACTTTTTTCTTGTGAAATAGCTGCAGGGTGACTGAGATGAATCAAATGGCTTGAAAGAACAAAAGTTCAGGGAAATAGGTACAGCAATATGCCCAGTGATTTATGAGCAATGTGAAGGATTTACCACATTCTTGCATCAGTTCACATGATAAATTTGCTTTGGTCATTGCCTTCTGACTCACCATGAGAATTAATTTGCAAACCTGAGATATCTGAATTGTAAATTATTCTGTTTATTATTCATGATGAATGGAAAATCATTGTATTATCATTCCCTCCTTTTCGGTTTTCTTTTTTTTTTTTTCTTTTAAAACTTATGACTGATTGAAAATGAAAGTTAAGGTAAGTGTTCAAGTTGTATGAAACTTCACATGTATAATTTTCTTCTATTTTTTATTCCTGACATTGTCTTTCAGCCTTCTTTCATTTGAACTGTTGTCTTTCCCAGGTCTTTAAATATACAGCACCTGATTTCCCAAAGAAACACTGCAAATTCCTGTAAAACCTGAGGTTTCTTTGGCTATAGATGCAATTTCTTTTTTTTTTTTTTTTTTTTTTGGTGGTGGTCTGGTTTTTGGTTTTGTTTTGGTTTGGTTTTTTTCCTGTTCCCATGCTTCTATCTTTGCTCTCTGCTATTCGTTACAAAGTGTGCTGATTAGCACCAAGACAGAAAATGTTCATGGAAATGGTTCAAATAGGCCATTTATTTCTCCAAAGCATTTTGGGAAGTCTGCAGCAGGGACATGTATGTCACATTCTGCCATATGTATAAATTACTTCAACTCATTTCCTAGTTGTAATGTGAGTTGTATTTCTAAGGAGTGGGTTTTAATTTCTAGTTATTACTTTAAAGGTCATCCAGTCCAGACAAGCAGCGTGCCAATGGCATGAGTTACACATTTAGCTATCAGAAGATAACACTGTTAACTCACATGAAATACAGTGAAAATCATTTTCCTCAGGAAAGCAATATTGAATTTTCATGTAGGTCTAGCTGTGATAATCAAGAAGCTGAGTGGAATGTGACCTTATAAGCATGTAAGGTACTCCCTGGTACTTTCAATATATCCTGTGATAATTTCACACGGTTGAGGTAGATGCAAGGCACTTTGCACATCCTTCATTAAGGGACCTCTTGTTTGCCAGTACATACTAGAGAATTGTGGAAGCAACTTCACAACTCAGCTTTGCTCCTGACAACTTTTTATTCCACCTTTATTCTAAGAAGATAGGCAGAAATAACTCAATAACTCACATCCTCTGGGAGAACAGGATTGGGTAGACACTGGCGTTTTGTGAATGCCAAGACAAAAGTGAGTACAAGCTCCTAAATCCCATGGCTCCTGCAAAAGGAACAACAAATTATTTATTTTCATGTTCTTTCTACTTCAGGAGCCAGTTTGAAAAACTGGAAATGCACATCTTCATGCATTAATAGCACACTGCTTTTTTGATCAATCAAAACTGCTTTGGTCAAGATATTAAAAATTGACTAAACAACCCCATTTTCAGAAAGTGCCAAGTACTGACTCTGAAATATTGGCAAAGAAAGGTATTTGAAGACGCAGATGTCCAGAATGAGACACAAAGAATTCCTGATCTCCTGAAAAACTTGCCTAGTTTTCTGGAGCTACTTCAAAGAGCTGTATGACAAACAGGGTATTTGATTTTTGTAATAGAAGGCATCATACAATTGTTAGTCATTTGCCTGTCTGATGCTGACTGCTTCAGTAGTGAAACTCATTCCCTGGACAGGACAGGCAGCGATATTGACATTGTTCACTTCTAAAATGACATCTTTAAAATCTATCTGAGTTTCCATAGGAGTCTGGTGAGCTTCTTGACATTTACATTCCCAACCAGCCTTGGTAGTACTAAAGACATTTCTCTTTTCTGGTGTAACAATAATCACTTTTTTGCAATTCAAACAAATTAATTGATGCTCAGCAAGTGAGATTCCCAAAGAAAGGGCTTAAGGATCATGTCAGAAAATAGACACAAACCCTTGCAGAAGTAGTGAACTTAAGGAAATTTATTTGGCAGGAAAGTTGAGAATATGGTGAGAGAACAGGATGCTAAGAAAGTAAAAAAGGAATCTGGAACATTGCATGACAACCCAGATATGTGCAAAAAGCACCAGTGAATAATTACAAGTGTAAACTGATAATGAACAAGCACAAACTCCACAACTAGAGCTTTCCCTTTGATGTTGTGTTTTCATGTATGTCTGGAAAGACTTTGCTTCATGTTTCCCCCTATCATGACCGCTTATTCCCCAAAAGACTGGGTCAAAATTCCTTCCCCTGTCTGGACTGGTGTGGTTGTTTAATCGTAGGCAATAGCATGTGCAATGAATGCTGCAATGAATGGAGGTCCTTTTGTTTCCCTCCAAAGAGCACTCTGCTGATTAACCTCAAACTTCTGCTAGGGGCCCACAGGGAACAATACCCCTTCCTATAATAGTGATAGCTTTAACATACTGTGCTCTTCCACACCAGCAAGAAGGATTATGTGCAATGGAAACAGTAACCTGGATGAACAGAGAGTGAACAACTGTATTTCAAAATATGAATCTGCTGTGAAGGTAAACATTTAAAAAGTGTATAAGGACACCATCAAATTGCAGAGAGTTGCTATTGTATCTACCATAAACCAATAATAATACAAAGGGGACTTCTGTCTGCTAAAAAATTTGCTTGCTTTATTGCTTATAATTAAAGAAAAATAAAAACCGTATGACAGCGTAAGCAATTCAAGCATCTAATAAGCTTTGATAAACAGCTTCTGTAGAGCTCGTGCAAATAGAGATTAACTTTAAAAATGCTATTCTCCCCAGTGGACAGATGTTCATCTGCTGAAGTTGAGAGACAATCAAGGACAGTAAATTGCATGCTGGGTGCTACTGAAGATACACATGATAACAGCATGTTGAGGACATTAAATAACTCTCTAACTCTCTTGGTGCCAGAAACCTCTTTCTGACAAAGCTGCATGGAATCTAAGAGAAAGAAAGGAAGTATCTTACCCAGTTGGTCTCTCGTGGGACGTGATATACTCAAGGAAAGACCCACAGTTTAGTCATTTGGGGTAGTCACAGCCTGCAGTTGACTTGCTGTTACCATGATGAATTCTGTAGCTTTAGTCACTTGGTAAAATAAAAAGCTTACTAAAAATTTGGATCTGGAATGTCAAGCTACCTTTTTCTTCCTGAAACAGAGGACAACCCTACAGCCACAGGATTTCTGCAGTCTAGGGGAAATGTTCAGTCCAGGGACCAAGTTAGGGCCCAAAAGCTACTTCTCGTAGTGGAAAAGCTTATAGCCTGGCTAAATGCTCGATATTATGATGTGGACCTGGTGGTACTTTTTCCTTGATGATGATACACATGGTAGATTATTGCAATAGCTATAGGAATAATTAAAGTTTCAATTACTTCTCATAGTTTAAGCTTTTGCATGTTTTTAATTTTGGGAGTTGGAAATAGTTAAGTCATCTCTCACTTTAGTTTCCAGTTCTTTGTGCTCTGCAGTAGGCAGTGAGGCTGACAAACAGTTCTAAAAAAGTGGATGAGCAGCTGAATTTGCTAATGATTATTTAAAAATACTTATATGTTGGGATAAAAGGAAAAAAAAAAGTAATAAAAATATTCCTATATGTCTTGGCATGGTTGAAACCCCATCTTAATGCACCCTAGATTTTAAGAGATTTTATGCAAATTTAACCTGTTAATGTGCCAGCAATTGCTGTGGAAAAAAAAAAAAAGTTAAAACATTACTACTGGGTCAAATTATTCAATGTCCTAAATTATTAGTGTGAGCTAGGAGAAGAATGAAAAACTGAGCCCCAGAAGGTGATGAATATTTGTGTGCGAAGCACTAAGCAATTGGAATAAATCATTATGAAAAGTGAGCAATGTGTGAAACAGGCAACAAATAACTAAAGAGCACTTTTTTGCTACTGGTCAGTATGGAAGTCTGTTTGTAACCATGGCAACCAGGAGTCCCCAATTTACAGCTTCGCTATCAACAAATATTGAAGGGCAATTTACAGAACTTTTCTCATTCAGGGGATATTACCTGATTTCCCCACTGTGCCCTACAGATGCATCCTCTGATCCCAGGCTTCTTCCTTCAAAGGGACGATCCATAACAGGGCCAGTCAAGCCCTGCAAATATGAATTCCTTCTTTGTGTCAAGCAGATTGGCACATATCATACATCATGTCTTTGGCTATTTGGTATTATATTTTCTCCCAAATATGCGTGACAAATAATACAACTTTCTTCAGGCAGTGAGGTGAAATCTTTTCTGAATTCTGAGACCAAGCAGAGTTTTGTCTGAGACATTTTGCATTGTCTGGTCACAAGTAGAATTCTGCCAGAAGAATGCTGCTCTGGTACAAAACTAACAGAATGTTAGTGTCACTTTTCAGCTGAAACTCTCTATTTCTGAATAATCTCTACATTATTGGAAAGCAAATATGCATTTACCAAATGAATTTAGTTGCATATGAAAAGTCAATGTGCTTGCTTTTTCCTCTCAGGATTAAATTGTAAGAAACAGGCAAAAATTGTTCTGGATATAGAACACATAGAGACAGGATTCAATAAAGGTCTTATTGTACCTGGACCTAAAAGCTAATCCAAAATGTATTTTTCTCCTCAAGTAATTCTTTTTCTTTATTACAAAAGTCCTTTGAGCATTTCCTTACCTTTAAAATATAAACTATCTGTAATTTAAAAGATTCCCTGCTCTAAAATGTTCTACAGCCACATACATTAATTTTTATTGTGAGCTTAATTAAATGACTTCATTAGAGCTAGATATGTACTTAAATGTTTCCTTAAGTTAACTTGTTAAAACAGAACTTCAGCCTTCCCTAATTATTTAGAATACCGATGCTATCTGGGTAGGTCGAGTTGGTGTATTACTCAAACCTAAGCAAAGACAAAATTTTCCTTGTTCCTGTTAGATTCTATGATGAAAAGAAACTCGTTTGCTTAAAGCTGAAGTCTGATTTATTCCTGCTATTTGTCATACTGCAGTTTATGGACATATCAGTTTCAGATTTTATCAGCACATTCAATTCTTTTCAGTATTTACTCCTTTTTCAATGATCATTTTGAAGTTTTTCAAGGCTATTCCAGCTATCCCACAGGGGACAAGAAGATAACTCTGACTTACCAAAAAGGCACTATCATCTAGAAATGCAATAAACAGTGTGAAGGTCAAGTGATGCACTGAAATGTTTATGCACACCTACTTTTGGTCATTGTATCAAAGCATTCAACAAATATTCTGGAACAGACATCAGAAAAAAATAACATCTTCTTTTCTTTCTTTGGTCATAGACTCCTAAAGTCCCACCTGTACCTGCATCTTAAATGAAACCATTACAGGGACTTTGTCTGTAAATATACATTCTCTAAAGCATATAGAATCACAGAATCATAGAATAGTTAGGGTGGGAAAGGACCCTAGATCATCTAGTTCCAAACCCCCTGACACGGGCAGGGACACCTCACACTAAACCATGTCACCCAAGGCTCTGTCCAACCTGGACTTGAACACCACCAGGGATGGAGAATCCATGCAAAAATTCATGTTTGCTGGAAAAATCCTTGAATCAAAAGAATACAAAGAAGTGACTTTGAGAGATGAGAAGTTACCTGCACACACCACACTAGCAACAGATGCTCAGGTTGCTCAAAAACTTGCAAGACAACTTTTGCATGTAAGTGCTCCATTCCATGTCCAGCCCTCACCGCTGTGGCCCCTCTCTGCCTCACATACCAGGAGGAATCTGCTCTATCCAAAAGGCAACATTAACACTTGAGAAAAGATGCACATAGGGGAAGGCATATGGTCACAGACTGTTTTGACCATGTGGAGGCTGGCCTCCAACAGCTTACTTCTCATGTTCTGAGTTAAATCTAAAAGTGTATGTTCTCTAGAAATCAAGGTAAAGAACACTTCATGAGAAGAAGTTTCCTTTTTCTTTCATTTACAATTTTCAAATTTTAGGCCAACCAAATGACCTATCTGTGAATCACTGAGCATCCCTGAGGATTCCTGAGAACTCAAAAATCACAAGAAAAGAGGGAAACAGGATGCATGGCACAAGTGGAACTACTAAGTCAGGAAATTATTGGGTCAGACACCTTGCATTGTTGCTCAGAGGCTCAGGTCTTGCCCGGAGCAGATTTTGTTAGAAGATCTTGGGTTTGGACCCAATAGTTCCAAGAAAACCTCCCGTTCTGTTTTGCCAGTCGCTGCTGGGACTTTGGTGGAAATTCTTAGAAGCAGATTTCCTTTACACTCTTTCCACATCATGCTCCGAAGACCAACGTTTCTGGGTCCAATCTGCCCAACTGCAGCAGGACACAGTCAAAAGTCAGTCTGCATTTTGCAATTCCATTCTCTTTTACCAGACATTGCTCCCTGTCTGCTCCCTTCCCAGGCCTTCTTCTCTCTTACACAACTTGTGTATCATCAGATAACCAAGTAAATATAATTTCAGAGAGGTGCCCCTTTTTGCCATGCATCTGAATAAGCACCAGGTTTGCAGTTATTTGTTTAGGCACTGAGCTGAACAAATTAGATTAACGCAACACATGCAGTGAAGGGAGGAGGACACGAGGAGGGGGCGCCCCTCCTAACAGAGAAGGGAAAGGTGCTGAGGAAGTGTTGTCGTCATGGCAATTAACCCTGTCTTGGCAATGGTGTCCTTCCTTCCCCTGGAAAATTTGCTAGGTAATTCCCCTTTCTTCTTTACGTGCGTTGCAGAACTGGGGCAGAGCTGCACAGGATCAAAGCTGTGCTTCAGAGCTCAGAAGGTTGTGACAGTTGCATTTGTGCAAGGGGAGTTGTGTGGGAGAAGCTTCCTTCTGCTAAATTCAGTGACACACTGCTAACAAGACAATACAACAGCAGGGTTGGTTGCTGTTTTCTCTCCCTCTCTCTCTCTTTTTTTTTACAGCCCAATGAGACCTTTCATTATATTTCAAATGTGTTTCCTTTAAAGCTGTTGTGAAGATTCCCTCCTACTGCTTCCACTGCTCTTCCTCTTCTTTCACTGCAGCTGATAAGCATCTCACTCTATCAGGTCCTGCTTTATACACGAGACACACAGCATGGGGTTGTGGCAAAACAGCTTGCTCTTCTCCCTCAGGGATGGGCATCTTACAAGAAGTCTGCTCTTACCAAACCAACTAGTCACCCTCGTCTCTAATTTCAGGGAAATTCAGCATGTTATTCACCCACAGAGTTGGTCAATAACATTTCCAAGGCAGACTCTATCATGGTGTAAATGAGCACAGCTCCTCGGAAGTCAAAGAACTTACAGTCAAGACTAGATTAAAGCATGTAAATGTGGGAAAAGTTGTTATCCACATTTTATAGATGGCACAGCAGACTCAGGGAAGGGTGATTCACATGGAATCCCTGTTCTGAGAGTAGCCAGAAATTGCCTGCATTATAAACCAACGAGTCAAAACCAAAGCATCCCTGGTATGAAACATCAGTGACCTTCTTACAAACAGTGCTCTAGAAAGCCCAGAGCCTGGTCCATTTCCCAAGAAGAAATTAACAAAAAGACCATAGGGAAATATCTGCAAAAAAACATCTCCAGTAACAAACCCACCCAAGATCAGAAAAGGGGCAGCTGTACCAAGGGGTGTTAATCAAATTTGTCAAAAGATAACTTTGACTGTGTTCTACAACTTTGACTTGGAGCTGGTACTTTATTTCAACTCTCTGCCCCTCTAATTGAAAGGTCTGGAAGCAGTGACCTCTCACTGTTGGAAACGCAGCACTGAATTGTGATTTTCTGTTTCTGAAGTAAACTCCTCTGCAAAGAGGGAAAAGGTCTCCCCAGCACATGAGAACATCTTTGCGATTCCTATTCCACCACAGCAAAGAGTGGGCAAGTGCTTAAGTAATTGAAAAGGGGATGAATCTAATTGCAAGAAAAGCTTTACTAGATTAATCAATTTCATGTCACCTCTGATAATTCTTGAAGCAATTCCATGTAGATAATCAGGATGTATTGATAATCCAAACAAATCAAGAGGTGTGGAGAGATGGAAAAGCCTTTTTCCTTAGTGTACTGTTGTTACAAAGAACATTTTTGAAAGAATGAAACAAGAATTTTCCTCCTCTTCTTTTTTTTTTTTTTAATGGTTTTTCTTTTTTTTTTTTTTTTATGTTTTATTGAATGAAATCTATCTATAGGAACAGAAAAACTTTCAAGGCTCTTTGTTTATCTAATCAAACTGGAAAAGTCCTATTCTTTTGTGGGATTTTCTCAGATTCTGTAGTATTTTCTAGTGGTCTTCAAACTGAAAGAGGGACCTGCAGCCAGAAGGAATTAACCAGTCAATAACATTAAAGTCAAGATTTCTCTGTTTCTCAGTGGAAACTTGCAGGGGGAAGTAGTGGACAGGGTGGCAGAAGGGTGACCTCAGAATTATATAAAACCTGTAAGGTGTAGTCAGTTGGGAAGCATCAAATCTGCACCCCTAAGAAGCAACAATGCCAGAATGAATTTGCTCTAGGGTCAGTGAAATGACCAGGGCTGGAGAACACTGTGGGATTTTGGACACTGACTAAGTTATGGCTCATGCCAGATTTAGGAAGGATGATGTGTGTACAAGCAATGGCAGAAAAAGCATGGTGAAGGTAGCCGTTTCTCAATGCATTCCCTGCTGCAGGTGCAAAGGAGGGTGTTAAATGGGATGCCTGTGAATACAAAGCAAAGAGTTGACTAGTTTGTCTGCCTCTTGCAGACTGAATGGTTCTCAGAGGCACTAGTATTTAAAGAAGCTTCCAACTCTTAAGTGCCACTGCAGAGGGAGGTTCCTGAGCCACTATATTTATATACAGAAAATGATACTACCTCCTTCCCAGAAAGATGCTTCATGGCTTTCTGTGTTTGCAAGAGAAGAGATCTGACAATGAGAGTGAAGCTGCATACTACAGGGCTGATATCTCCCTTATTTAGCATTACCCAGCTGAGCTCAATTCACATATTCCCCAGAGCAATGGAAAACACAGCTGATGTGGACCTTTTAGGGGTGGATTTTCTCATTTAAAAATATTTCTGGAGAAAAGTCTTCAGATGTTCAAGATTTCTGCCTCCTCACTCCCCTTTTTTTTTTTCAGGCATTTTCCACTGTAGCACCTCAACATTCAAATAAGCCTGTTCCCTGGGAAAAATAGTGATTTTGATTTCTTTGATCTTAGCAGATATCTTGATCTTTTAAATGGTAAAAAAACCCAAAC
>JANHGB010061543.1:0-17212 GCA_026283785.1 Coracopsis vasa
AGCAGAGTAGAGGGGCAGGATCACCTCCTTCGACCTGCTGGTCACGCTCCTTTTGATGCAGCCCAGGATACAGTTGGTTTCTGGGCTGCGAGCGCACACTGAAGCCGGCTCGTGTCCATTTTCTCATCAACCAACACCCCCAAGTCTGTCTCTGCAGGGCTGTTCTGAATCTCTTCTCTGCCCAACCTGTAGCTGTGCCTGGGATTGCTCCAACCAATGTGTAGGACCTTGCACTTGGCATGGTTAAACTTCATAAGGTTGACATCTGCCTACTTCACAAGCGTGTCAAGGTCCCTCTGGATAGCATTCCTATATAAAACCAGCCTTACACAGCAGTGGGGCTTTTTTAATGTATATATATGTATGGAAAAAGTAAGTATTTTGCCTACATGTTCTATACGATATTAATTTTCTATCAGATCAAGACTTCACTAGGACCTAAGACCACTGGAGTTACATCAATGACTTTTATTATTGTACAGGTATAAGTAGTAAAAAAGCTCTCTGATCTGGGAAGCCTATGAAAAAAACATAGATTCCCTGGAAGTCAGAATTCATTCAATGTTTCAACATGTTTGGGGTTGTTTTTTTAGAGGAAAAGGGAGTCCTGTGTTTTTTAATGTATTTGTGTCCTTTTCTGTTAGTTCTGTAGCCTCCAGATTGAGCCTTAAAAAAAAAACCCAACCCAGTCGTCTGAGACATTATCACACCAAACAGAAGCTTTAAACCTAATAGATGTTGTATTACACATTGATATGCATCCTTTCATATGCAAGTACATGTTGATTTAAGTGCTAGCATTGATAAGGTAAGGTAGTTTAAATCTGGATTGTATAAACGTATCACAGGACATGAATTGAGGCTGGGCAGGGAGGCTATGAAGTATGTACTAGAAACCTCTAAAAAGAATGGTTCTGGTCATTTCAGAAAAGAAACAAGAACCAGAAATGAGTTGTGGAGTGGAAGCAGGGAGAAAATAATTATCTTTATCTCCCTTCTAACCATATCTCAGTGAAATCGCTAAGAAAAATTGCATATACATGTTGAGAGTTATTAATCGCTTAGCTCAATATATAACTCTTATTTTGCATGCACTAGCTTACTCCTTGTCCTACCTAGAGTACATGGTACCTACTTTAAGTTCATATAAAGAGCTATCTTAACTTTTTGTCTCTATGACAGATGCCATGTATCACTGAAAAAACAACTATAAAACATACTGATCTCTTAAGAAGAAAAGAGCAGTTCAGGAAATCCCAGATATAGAGATTTAAGACACCATCTTCAGGTCTGAGTGATTTGAACATCACTTCAGTTTCCTAAGAAGGCATACCATAAATACTGTTTCCCTAAGAAATAAGGTCAGAGAACAAAAAGTTTCAGTTTTACTGCTCCTCTTAATAAGGAGTAGTAGTTAGCACCTTTCAGGTGAGAAAAAAATTTAGGAAGTTAAATCTCAAGTCTTGGCATTCAAATTTGGCATCTTGATAGCAAAGAAAGGTTTCTCTTCCTCACTTGGTGTGATATTGTCTACGCTCATGGAAAGCATGCCAGATCCCTGGTTTATGGGTGTTCTTAGTTTTAAGCCACGTGTTCTAGATGTATTGTTTATTGCTTATGTTATGCTGAAGTGGAAGCATTTTATGCTTGAAGAAGTCTCTCCTGGATGTAGTTAGAAGACTCCCAGTGGCTTCAGTGATCTCTGAAAGAAGTTTAATTGTGTTGGAAGAACTGCAGCTTATGCTTTTTTCTTATTTCTATCGCCTTGTGCCATTTACGTGACAGAGGCAAACTGCTTTAATACAAAACTAGTTAGACTTCCACACAGAGATACACAACACCCTATCCAATTTTGCATTCAGCACTTCATGCATTCATATTTGTATTACTGTAATTCAATTCTTTCTTTTTTTTCTCTCTTTCCTTTTAAGAGCTTAGTAGGGTTAACTGTGATTGCAGCACTTTCATACTGGTTTTCAATTTGCAATTGAAAAAAAACCCACAGAAAATGGATATTGAGTTGTATGAAGAAGCATTAATACCTGCTGAATAATTCCTCTAAGTAGAACATTGATTTTTGCAGTACAGGTGCCAGACAAACAAGGACAAAAATATTAATATTCATATTTCAGTAAACAGGGAGGACTGAAGTGTACAGAATTTAAAAGAAACTTAAAAAGAAAAAGTTATGGCTGCAAACTCATACTGCAGAAGGCTCGTCCCTGTCTTGATTTGGTTGACTTTATATCCATGTAGGCAAGTGATCTCGGACAAGCTCTCTTGGAGCCCTAAAGGAACACCTTATGTATAGACAAGGAAATTCACCTTCCAACCCATTTGCAGTCCAATACCTTGTTCATCAAGGAAGAGCAGAGAACACAACAGGACTTCTAGACACTGGGTGTAAGTGGTCTATTTCATTTGTTCTCAGATGATTTGGTAAAGTGAATACTACACAACAGATTTTATTAAAAAAGGGGTGCCTGGAAGGAGGACAGAATGCTGCTTGGATCTCTCTTCTGCTGCAGCAGAAACTACTGGAAAGAGAGAGAGAGGAAAGGTCTGTGGTAGTATAGTAGTTCAGTTACTGTCTGGACAGTAGTTAAACTTTCCATAATGGATATCACAGGAAAAAAGATTTCTGAGGTTTTATTGCTTATTTGTTTGTGGGGTTTTGTTTCTCTGCTGTACATTCTCCAGTTCTGTTTTGTGGTCTCTCAATCACAAGCTCACCTGACCAAGACAGCATTAAATGCTTTATGCTTTGGGAGGGAAGAAGGGAGGAAGCAATTATTAAATTGTTCTCCCAGTTGCTGTAACGAATCTCGCTTCGCACTGTGCTGTCACAAAAAGGTAGGAGCCTCTTGCCATCACCCAGTGACAAAGAAAGAGTACTCCTAGGCCACTGAGAAGCCCATCCATCTTGGCCACAAGGATGACTGATAAGATCATCCTTGATGCAGAACCATCATTTATGCAGAAGAACAACTGAGGTTAGAAGAAACATATGGAGAAAATGATCTTCCTGAAAATATTATAATTTGATTAGAATTTCTCCTGAATAACACTCAAGCCAATACAGAAAGGCTAAGGTGCATATACATGCACTAGCACTGTCTGTAATTGCAATCCTTACCTTGGTAACCAAAAAAAAGTCTGTATTTGTTTCATATACTTAAAGACCTGGTTTGCCCCTAGAAATGCTAATAATGAATCTGCAAAGAAAGACACTGATATATAAATAAATATATGTTATATATATGTGCCTGTGTACACAAAAGACATGTCATGTTTAATATAGATAGAAGAAGAATAAATACTTTTACTGTCAGGTTATCTGCATTTAATGAAATTGCTTAACCAAGAACCCATGGAAGTTCTAACTTGAGTACAGTAGGTGGCTGGTTACATTAATAAAACCCACTTCTGTTAATTACCTTGGAATATATCTATGAAGCAATGTTGGATTGCAGGTAAATGTGAGCTGGAAGGGTCCTGAAGGATATGATTTTCCCTTTACTAGGGTTCTTGGGGATGCCTTCATAAATATATAGATTTCAACTAAAATTCAATAAAAATCTGATCAAGAGAAAATAATCTGGGTTTAGATTGCTGCTTTTAGGTATCTACAAGGGAACTGTGTATCTAATAGACATTTAAGATACACATTTGCTTAAACATAAAAGAGTTTACTCTACTTACACTACTGCCAGGTGTAGTATCATCCAGCTTCCCTCCTGTTGCTATTTCAAAAGGGAACAAGTCTCCTCTAGGTCTTATGCCACACCTGCTAATCCCATGCAGATGTCTGAGATACCTGTCACAAATTCAAATTACCATTTAACACTCAACAGAATTGTATACAATTTTTCCTACAGAAACAGACCTTTGATTTTTGATTCAATTTCCTGAATGTATCCACCATGTATGTTAACACCATTCTCCAAATGGTTTTAACACCATTGGAGATGCCTTCATGTTGCTATTCAGGAAGGTCCCATGTTTCTTGTTAAGTTTCTTTGTCATACCTTCAGGAGACTATGATCTTCTGAAACAGCAACTGGAGGACAGGCTGTTTCCTTGAGGGCATCTCAAGAGTCCACCTTTAGCGTGCTTTATACTTGCCTCTGGTAGCACTGTACCAGTGTGATCTCATACACATCATCTGAAAGCACAGTGGAATTACAGCAAGGATGACATAAAAAGGGATTTAAATGTTGAATTAGTATATACAGAATGATAGGTGATTTTTGAGGGTATTCTAAGAAAATTTGGCTCTAAGTGAACAACAGAAAGCTGTTAGAGAGATTTCATCTGTTTTAGCTGATTACTGTCTTTCTGTGCTGTGAGTTAGATAGACTGCCATCCTTACTATGCACAGCAGGTTATTATTCAGGTTTCAGTCCACAGATCCCCTAAAGTCTTCCCAGTTGAACTGGAAAATCTTGCTGTTGTCAGGTTTGTCTTTGAGGTTTTTTGCATGAGTTGAGGCACTATTTACCTTTGAAGTTATATCCCATCACCTCTGATAAATAGATTTTTCTGAGGATCACTGAGAATAAGATTAGTAAAGTCTACCTCTAAGAAAGAATAGGCTTTACTAACACCTTAAACAAAAAATTGCACAGATTTTGTACTGGAATTCTGTCTCTGTGTGCTTTTCTTTGTACGAAAGAGTGTGGGGAGAGTGTACGACTCACTCTCAAACATTATCTATGTATCCACTAATGGAAGTAACACATGCCATTTCAAGCAATGTAATAACCTGTTCTTCCCAATGGAAGAATGGATTAACTGTGGTTCATGCAGCATAGCAATTACTAGCAACTTCCCACTCAAAATAAAAAAGTTTGGACTAGTCCAACTATTCCTTGGGAAAGACAGAGAGGCAGGAACCACAGCATTCGAGAAATACAGAGCTTTCTTCAACAGAGGAAGCAACAATGCAGAAACAGCGCTCACTTGTAGAAATATCTAAGATAGGTAAAAGGAGGAGGTGACTCAAGAAGCAGAGTCAACTGAAAATACCTAGCAGGTTCTGCTAAATGATTCAGAAGTGGATTCAGGGATCAATAACTAAATACTGTAGTACAGTAATCAGTTTTGTGGCTTGGGTTTTGTTGGGGTTGTTGTGGTTTTTTAGTCACCATTTACAATACATACAATTGTGCAAATAATAACTCTGCAGTTTAATATTCCAGACTATAGCTCAGCCAGAATTACCACTAAAGCACCTTTGAAATTCAAGCTATTCTCCTGAGAGGCTAGAAATATTTAACAAAATTAATCTGCTCAAATTAACATGTGATTGCATGCATATTTCTTTCCTTTAATCTATATATCTCCCAGCATTTCGGATCACTTGCTGACATGCTTTTCTTCCTTCTTCTTTTTATCCCCAAGAACATGTGTTTGCCAGTTTGAATACACAAATGTTCTCTTGTTCCTCCAAACACACCCCTTCAGTTGTTAATACATTTAAATGCTTATGCTCCTGATGGTTCCTGTTTGCTCTTGATTCAGTCACAGAAATCCATCTGTAGCAAGGAGTCTGAAAAGGGCATGCAGCTGTTTGCCAAGCAGGATAAACTGACACATCATAATTTTGAGCTTTTGGCATCCTCCTTTGATTTAGTAGTCATGTGGATACCATGGCTTTATAGGCCAGTGCTTAAAGAGCTTGAAGTCCATTTCACTATTGATTTCCCTTTCTTCTTTTTTTCTCTTTTCTGTTGTCTCTAGACATATTTGTGGACTTTGGAACAACCTAATGATGTAGTAATCACTTTCAATTTGCACAAGATTCTTTTACTGTAAGACTCAGTAGTGGTTCTTCTTTATACCCTGGCTGAAATGTGTTAGAAGCTTTACAAGCAAATAAACAAAATCTAGCCTTGGCTGTTAAACTGGAATCAGTCCCATACATAATCACTCTGAGCACATAATAATAGCCCATAATTGCACTGTCTTGTTGGTAGGGTTTAAGTGTCAGCAGAGTAAATCCTGGATTGGTTACTCTGGACAAGGAATGTAACTAAGAGCTGAATTCTGCTCTTGGGTGTAAATGTTTAAAAATATGCCAAACCCCCAGCTTTTTTCAGTAATTCCTATGGGTTTATTTATCCTATCAGAAAATACAGCTTACAAATTGATTTTATTGCAGACGCATGGCAAACATTTTATATACAAGAAAATAGTCTAAATTCTAGCTGACAATGAAAAGAGAAGTTACAAAGCTGTATTTGTAAGTGTTAAAATGCTCCTCGATAAAAACTCTTTTGCACTTTTGGCTTGGGAGAAAGATAGCCCTATACAAATCAGTCTTCACACTGTTCATGAGTGCTAAGCAGAAGAATAGGCTCTATATGAAATTGTAGGCACATCAACATTGCTTGGTCTTTGTGACCACAGCTGTATTCCTCTATTTGGTAATCAAAAGGCTATCAGTAAGGACTGGGTTATGTCCTTGGTCTCCCTTGTTTTGCAATTCTCCTTTCACTTTGCAAGTAATATCTGCCATACATATGATTCTGTGAGATTCTCAAGATATTACCAAATTTCAGCATATAGGTCTGAATTTAGCAATAGAAGGACCTCCTGATTTCTTGAGCAGGATGACCTTGTATCATCCTGGCATACCAGCATTCAACTCAAGATGATGCAGATTTGAGCAAAAGCCTAAAGACATTCACCACTTCCATGGTTAAACTTATGACCTTGTAGGAGCCCTCTCCAATGCCTGTTATTTCTAGAAACATTGGCAATGATATGATTAAAAACAATAAGGAGCAACATGTACAGGGGAGTAAATATTGCCTGTTAGTGTATAGTGTTATCAGTCCCTCCATCTCCACTCAAACACAATCAGAATAAATAATTACTGATGCAGTATAGTAACAGAGCTGTGCTGTGCCCATCACCAAGTAATTGTTTAAGTATCTCCAAACAGTAAGAACCCTCTCCAGAAGGCATCAGCAAATAGTAGTCTCACTGTGACAACTGAGCACACAATTTTCTGTAATCTTTTCTGATTGTCAGTCTTGACAGTAAATGAACATCGGCACCAACTTGTTCCCAGTCCTTCAGGGTCGTGTTCTGTCTCTAGATGTTTCAGCCTCCATTCCTCCTCACCGAGAGTTGCATGCCTGAATACTATAGAAATAACAGTGGCTAGTAGTGAGGCATCCGTTCTTCATGTCAAACGATGGAAAATGAAGACAGGACTTTGAGAGTACTGTATCTTTGCTCATGTGGAAGGAATGTATGATTGTTATTAGTTAGAAGGTGCAAGGATGGTGTTTTTCTTCTGTTTGAAGTGGCTGCCTGACTTTTCAAGGAAATACAGGATTTCAGAGAAATGCAGAAATATAAATTCAATCTGTTGTAGATTAATGCTTTAGAAATGTTGGGGCTTAGACTTCTTATATAGTTGATAGAAAGAATTGGACAACTCCACTGTATGACTCGGAGCATCCAATTGAGGAAAAGCCACACATACATTCAGGGCTCTGGGGCTCTGACAACTTTAAGGCTAAGACAACTTTGTCAGCTCCCTAAAGCTGAGAAGACTGAATATCCCAATCTTCATTTTCCTTCCAAGTTCAAAACCTCCTCACCTCAGCCAAGAAACCACAGAAAGTTACTCTCTGAAATAAGGATTTTCCTGACCTCTTTCAAAGCATGGATATCCAGGTATTCTGATCATGGTCATCCAACAATTTTGCAAGTGACTGAGAAGGTACACGCACAATTCCAAAAGCTGGACTTCCTTGAAGGACTAGTAAGCACCCAAAGGATGATAATTTATTCAAGGTTGTATCTGCCTCAGTCAAACAAACAATTAAAACACATTTAATGTCACTAAAATGATGTTGCCGTGAAAGGAGCTGTACAGCCTCCAGTTAAAACGTTTTAACTTATGGGTCCAGTTTAGAGCTCAGCATGTCAACTAGCAACTGATTTTCTAGATTAAAACCTGCACCAGTTCATGTCACTGAAATATCAGTTAGGCTTGGAGGGAGCCTTGTATAAACGGCCCCTTACAAAGCACCACAGGGCCACTGAAGAGTGCTCTAGCCCCTGGATTGGTTCCCTTATGAATGCACATTTATCCATTTGGGAAAGAAGGAGATATCAAATGATTCTAGGATCAAACTCTGTTGATAAACAGGATTTAAACTTTAAAAATCCAGCTCAGTCTTCATGGAAGTGGAAGAAAAATGGGATAAAAACACCTAGAGATCATACATATGTCTGAGGAGTTGGCCATGTTGGCCAGGGATGCCCGTGCCATGATTCAAATTACCTTGGGAAATGATTGTTCCCATTTGGAACAGAAGAAGGTACAAATCTAAAGGAGAAGCTCCACAGTCATTGAGCTACAGGTGCCTGATCTTTCCAGAGTGTGTACAAGACATGGAACTCAGCATTGCCCTGGCTCTGCACACTTCGTACAGTAACAAAACCTTGAGCCTAATGCTGCTCATTTCATTTGTATAACTTTATACTATTAGTTTATTTTCCTGTGTTCCTCTCAAGTATCTACACCAGTTCATCAATGTCTATACTTCAGCAATAGCCATAAATAACCAAACTGCACAACAATGAATAGCTTATGGAGTTAATTTACTCCATGTGAATTATTCACATACACCAGTAAAGGAGAAAATGAGCTATTTGGGTTTAAGTCTATCATATTAAGAATAGCAGTGGATGCAATTTTCTGAATTAAGGTTCACTCTGTCTTGAAAGGGATGTTATTAAAAGTGGTATTTGAAAGCTCTGCCACCAGATCAATTTAGATTACTTACTGTAGTAGAAGAACTGTCACAATTTCTGAGATGGACACATATTCTGTGTATCTGTCTTTGTGTGCCATGTATGCATCTGCCCTCATGACATAAAGTCTGAATCAGCAGCCACACAACTTACATTTTCACCACCAGAGTAAGGAACAATGAAGCGTCCTGCTTCTTGCTGATTTCAAGCACTACAGGTAATGGATATTTATTTGGTTTTTAAAGAGAGTATGGTTTTTAACTTCCTCTGGAGCAGTGTCATGTATCTATTAAACATAGAGTCTACATGATTATGCTACAGAAAATGAAAAATGAACCATGGGATTCTTCTGGGAGTTTTCACTGGTTTTGCCATATCCACAAAATAAATAAATATATGAAAGACAGAAAGTGGAGTGATGAGACAGCCACTTGTATTACAGAATTAGCTCTTTTACTCCCAGTGAATAGCCTCTTTACAAGAGCAGTTTATTTCAATCTCCTCATCTTCCTGAAATGAATCTGTAGTGAAATGCAATTACAGTGAATATTTCCCTATTCTCAGTGCCTCTAAATGTACCTATATTAATTTGACAAACTTATATTAGTCAATATATTGTTTTTTCTCTTATATTTTCTTGCATATATGTTTTTGAGCCTGTGAGTATGTGTGTTTGTGTGTGAAACTCCCCAGACAGGGCCAGATCTGTCTACTAGAATGATTGACACTGACAGCAATTGGGAAAGCAGTTGCAAAGATGTCTAGTCCCATTTCTGGAGCTGCTATGCCTGCTCTCCACAGAACTAGACTGGGAATACTGACATTTCCATCCTGGCCATCACAAAGTTACCCAGGAGATCAAAACACATCATTTAAACCAGCCTCACGATTCTGAGGATGCTGTTGTCTCAAGGTGTCCCTGCAGAGGGTCTATTACTGCAGCAGCTGCTGAAGGAAGAGATTTTACACAGTGGATGCAGATTGAGTTAAATTTAAGAACTCTCTAAGGATTTACCAAAAGCAGCTTGATTGAAACTGCATGGAGGGAGAATTATGCATAAGTGCTTAAATTCTGACTCTCATCGGGAGGACCACAGAGTAAGATGTGACATTAGGAAAGGAAGGATTTCAGTTACAAGTGCTAAATGAGCATGAAGGTAGTGAAAATTTCCCCAACTTTCTGAAACCTTAATTTCAAATCAATATATGGTTTAAGTGGTGTTTTTCAGGTGTAATACTAAAACAGTCAGGCTCATATGGCCCTGAAGTAAAGTGTATATATGACTCCAATCTCATGTCAGCAATAACATTAGAATTAGTGGCAGAAGGCCTCTAAATTAACTGAAGGAGTAAGGATTTATATATGACTGTAGTCCTTATAGGCAGCTAGGTATAAAATGCAAATATTTCTAAATGCCCCTATGGAAAGCAAAGGTTTGATTAGAGTTGATACCTTGTTGGTCACTAGGACATGCAGGTAAAGTGTGTAGGAGAAGCAATATTTTAGATTATATTGTGTGAGGCAACGTTACTTCTGCATGAACAAGGCTGTTGAGTGAAAAGGTTGAAGAAAAAATAGGTGAAAGATGAGACCTCTCCTATCATTTACCTCATCAACATCTACAAAACATACTAGAAAGAGATTTTCTAAGCCCTGTGAGAGGTCTAGAAGTGTCAAAAAGCAAGGTTATACAGAAACTGTACTAAGGATTTGTGTAGATTAGGAAATGCTGCCAGGGTTCATTCACATGCGCAGCCCATATCCTTGTTCTGGTCTTCAAAGCTTTTCTCCTCCCCAGTAATGTAAGAGTATCTCACACCTACTCTCTGTTCTTTCATCAGATATGGGAAGTTCCTTCTCTGGAGGTAGGTTGGCTCATTCTTAGTCATCCTCACCTCACTATGTTCGGCAGATCAAGAGCAAAACTGTTCTTGTCTGTGGTCAGTCAAATGTAACAGAGAAGCAGAGATCACAAAGATAATTACTGTCCTGCAGGTTTCACCAAAGCAGCAAGCTGAGTAGAGAAGGCATCTCAAATATTCATAACTTTGCTTCTAAACACTTTCATGTGCTAGATCTGTAATCAACCATGGCAGCCTGCATTTCACCATCAACATTAAGAGATTGAGATGTATAAGAAGAAACTCTACAGTTAAAGGGTTGATCACTGAGAAACTCAAGTCCATAGAAACAAGACTTCCTTAACTCTGCATTTCACAAATTACTGAAGTTTAGTTTGCTTGACTGATTTTGTTTTTTTTTCTAAAGAGGCATTTCTAGGGCATGTTTCTTCACTCTGCTGCGAGAAAAGCTGAGAACTGATGGCCATTTATTTCTGATCATTTTGCTGTTTGTTGTTAAATATAGTGCATTTAAAACCAGCTGTCACGGAGCCCACTCTACCTCCACGCATCTGCCAAAAATATTCCTGTTCGATCTGCTTTTGCATATTTTGGATGTTTGCTCTAACCCACCGATTTTGCTTCACAGAGCTGTGCATTGGCAGCATTCTGCAAAGCCTGTGGAGGAAAAGAGGGACATTTGAGACTGGCTTTTTGTTGTTTGTTTGAGGGAGGGGATTTCAGGGGCAAAGAAAGGAGTTGCTCGGTTCTTCTTCAGCACACTTTCTGCAATATCTGCCCTTTTCATCTAAGGCAGCCACTCATAAGGGGAACTGATAGAAAGTGCAGAATTAATCCCGCTGGAGCGCAGCCAAGAGCCGGCTGTAGAGTAGATTCTGTACCTGGGAAACGCCAGATGTCTATACATTCAGAAGTGCAGAAATTACCATGGAAATTACCTGTTTGTCCAGCTAAGCAGCTGAGAGGCAGAAGCAACAATCGCAGGGGGTTATTATTAGATGCATGGAGTGGTCCCAGCTCCAGCCAGAGGAACCCAAAGCATCTGTGCAGATCAGCTCTGTACAGACTGGTCCCTTTGTTCCTGACTCCAGAGGACTTGCACACTGCCCAAATCTTTGTGGTTTAATTCTCCTTTTTTTGACCCACTTCTTTGTAAAAACTCCGCAGGTGTGCTGGAAGGAAAAGCCGAAACTAACAGCACCATCTACTGGGCATATGGCACTATTGCCTAGTAGAGCTAATGTAAGCAATGACGACCGAAGAAAACAACCAAGAGCAGCAGGTCTTCAGTGGTATAGGATGTTCAAAGTCTCTTTCCCATCGGCTGTGATTTGTTTTCGAGGGAATGGGAAATACAAAAAATAAACTGATTTATCTCTGTTATTTCTCTGAGAACAGCCTGGACTGCTCAGCATGGCTGTATTCTGGACAATTATTCTTGTTTGGGCTAGTAATAAGGATCATAGAATCATAGAATAGTTAGGGTTGGAAAGGAATTTAACATCATCTAGGTCCAACCCCCCTGCCATGGGCAGGGACACCTCACCCTAAACTATGCCACCCAAGGCTCTGTCCAACCTGGCCTTGAACACCGCCAGGGATGGAGCCTTCACAGCTTCCCTGGGCAACCCATTCCAGTGCCTCACCACCCTTACAGTAAAGAACTTCTTCCTTATATTCAGTCTAAACTTCCCGTGTTTAAGTTTTAACCCGTTACCCCTTCTTCTATCACTACAATCCCTAATGAAGAGTCCCTCCCCAGCATCCTTATAGGCCCACTTCAGATACCGGAAGGCTGCTATGAGGTCTATCATGCAGCCTTCTCTAGGCTGAACAGCTTCAACTTTCTCAGTCTATCTTCACATAGGAGGTGCTCCAGTCCCCTGGATCAAAATTACTTATGAAAATAGGGAATGAACAGCTGGGTCAGCTTCTTTCAAAGATTTGCTTTCACATCCAGGTTGCTCAAAATCTTGAAGAAATGAACAAACTAAACCCAAGCAAAACCAATTGGAAGTTGTCTCTATCACATGGCGTCGATCTATATTCATTAGGAAAATGAGGAATCTGACAAAAAAATAAAAGCTATTTACAATGTAAAAACTCTTGAAACAACGAACTCCATGCTTCTCTTACCTGGATATGCAACATAAGCTTGGGAGTCTTCTTGAAGGAGAAGCACAGACATCTATTTTCAAGAGAGGCTTTTTGTCTGCATTTTTTTGCTTTAAATGCTAAGTATCTCTTAGCTGGAAGGTCATGGGTAAGCATAAATTGAAGCAGTGGAGAAGGAGAGTTAATGGCTTTTAAAGACTCATTACCAGTCAGTTGACTGTCTCAAAAATGCAGTTTTGGGAACCTCCTTACAAGAGGCTTTGCAGTATCAGAATATTTTTCTCAGTGCAGGTTCATACATGTAAAAGTTGTCTCACCACTAGGATGCTTTTTTTTTTTGCAGCAGTCTATTTGTGTGGTAAAAGCCTGTCATCATCAAAATAAGACACTGAGTGTTTTATTCCCTGTTGGTGTCATCTGAGAGGCAGACCTGGAAATGCAGACTGACTTCTGCCATCTTAAATCATTTCACTGAAAGGCGTGATCCTTCCCATCACACCCATGAAACTCACTATACCAGCAATTTGCTACAACTGCACCACTACCACAATGAAATGAAACCAAATTTATTTTATAAACCATTTCTAAATGTTATTGGTATTATGATACTTAAGATATAGTCATGTAGCTGCAGAAAACAGCAAAAGAATGGAGTGTGCATAACATGAAATTGCACAATCTAAATTAAATTCACCTCTGCCTTTGGCTAGAGGCAAAACACCAGAGCAGAAAAATGAGATCTGAGGAAGCTATGATGCTCCACCAGCAGACAAGAGCTTCCTTTGGAAGAGAGGAGATATCTTCTGAACATATATAGACAAGCAGCACTTTTCTGACAAAGAAAGTGAGAATACAGATCAGTTTGTTCTTGTTCAGCTTCTGGAAAAATATGTGTTATATGGGCTCATTTAGTTCACCTTGCCTCTAAAATGAAATTGGGTGTTAAGTCCTTACATTAGTACCAAAACGTCTCTCACTGCCGCTTTCTTTTTAGCAGGTTCTCTATAAGAATACACAACTCACCCTTGCTTCTGCCTCAGACAGTTTATGATTTAAAGACCAGTCAGGCTGCCTTGCTCTTGCCTAATTCAAACCCATAGCTGTCTCAGTTACGACAACGTGTGTAGTAGTTTAGGGAGGTTTCTTTGGCATTGCACACCTGCTTGCGGGATGCAGCTCTCCACAGTACAAATGGTTGCAGCATTGTAAACCAATTCTTTTCGGGAGTTTCTGATGATCCTTCTGAAGAATCTCCCACCTGCACAGGGTTGGCCTGGGCAAGTATAGAGGACACTGAACACTGGCTATAGGACTGTTATAATGGGACACTGAGCTCAGTCAATCATATCCTACGACAGCATTGACTTCCAAAGAAGTGTGATTGAGGAGATGATCACTGATGTAGCATCATATTTGTTTTTTTCTGGTTTGTTTTTGTTTTGTTGTTTCCATGGAAGTTACTGACATTTGCTGTAATCAGTTTAACTTCCCTTTTTCCTGGATTTCAAGGCAGGAAATTATACTGACACCCCTTAGAGAGTGTGATGTGATTTTCACTCTACAGTCCTCAGTCTTTCTCCCACATTCAGCTTTCTTCACAGGGCAGATTGATGCTGAAGTGATGTTTTAGTGATTTAAATAGTATCAGATGGGTTTTGCTGGAGAAAAAAGTATCACAAGTAGCAATTTACCCTCTACAGGAACAAATCTGTTCAGTGTAAACAAGAGCTTATTTCAGGATTTTATATAAACTGATGCCTGGCTAAAAGGATTTCCCAGGTGGCCATAATGAATGTAGCTCCTTCTATTAGCACTCCTGGTGTGGTAGGAGAGTTTTTTGTAACATGGAAAGATCATGTATTTTGCTGGATCACCTCTTTTCCACCCATACCTGTGCATGTCATCTTGCCCTGACATTGCTAGCAAGTGTTGAAAGGAATTCTCTTATTTGAATATCAGTTGGCATAGGTGTCTATAGCAGAATCTGTTGCTGCACACAGGCATGGAGCTTTCCTTAACACACACCAAAACATCAGTGACAAGGTAAAATCAAGCTTCTACTTCAGAAAAGCTTTAAAAAACCTTTTGAGAAATGTTCTCATTCACAAAGCTCTAAGTGAAAAACTTCTCCTGGAAAGACTATAAGGGCAATGTGAGGAGTCATGCACGTTATGGTCATAGATGCTGGTTTCTATCTCCTGAAGAGTGATCCTGTGTTTCTCCCAGTCTTCCTGCAATACCTGTTGATTTTGTCTTTATCAAGGAGCTCCTTGCTATCAATCCATTCACAAATTCAACAGTGAATGCTTGGCTTGGAATTGCAAAGCCAGAGTGACATTTCAGGTCTTTGATGATGGGCTTGATCCCACCTAAAACTATTTCTATTCATTGGAAAGAATCAAATAATTATAATGGCCAAAACCTGTGATCCTGGAAAGCCCACATGACCTATTGAGCAGAGCACTCATCAAGAAACCATTCAATAGGAACATTATCATGCTGTAGAATTGCCTAAGTTATATCCTTAACTCCTGAATTTTGAGGGGGAGGAATTGGCCTCTGAAAGAGGTCTGTAGTTATGGTGGATGAGTCTTAATGCTCAGCTACAGCTGATTATGCCTTGTGGCCTTGAAGTCTCAATGACAACCTGGAGCTTATACATAGGTAACGTCTCTGTTACAGCAATAGAAGGGGGAGTGATTTTAGTGTGTGAGAAAACTGTCCTGGTCTGCCAGCAGCACAGCCCATGTCAGAGGCCAGAAATGAAAAATGAGGAAAATTCTCCCTGTCTTTTCCTTTTCCCAGCTCCAGCATCAATTCAGAGATGATCCTGGAACAAGGTAATGTGGAGAAGGACAAGCAGGAAGACTGAAGCCAAGACTGGTTCTTGTCCCTGCTTCAAAAACACTCGAAGCAAAGCTGGGTAAAAAGAGCACGCAGCTTAACTGGGGCCTCAGGTATTCAAGCCTGACATTAAAATCATCTGTGAACATTACAGTAAGGGGAATGCTCCACTGAGCACCTTACAGCCTCTTTTGGTGATTACATGACTCTGTAAGTCAGGTTACAGTTAATGCCATTGCCTTAATTCATCTATCAAATACATTGGATTTCAAGACATCTGCCGTCCATGTGATTGTCTTCTGTGCCTATGACATGGGCACCATCCTTTAAAATGATGCCTTTAACAAAGCTATTCTGCAATTTTTAACACTATCTTTAACCTAATTGGATTAATGGCTTACTTGGTCTAGTCCTCTTCTGGCCTTTGAGGTCTCTTTGCCTCTCATGGTGGTATCGGTATTACTTATTTGAATGCATGATTTGTATGCATTGCTTGAAGGGTTGCTGCCACCTACCCTCAAAGATCCTACCACACTCTCTCTTATTAAATCTTCCACCATTTTTATTCTGCTGCTTTCAGGTGTCCATTTTCTTTCATCTTTGTCCAAGTATCATGCTCCCCTTGACATAGAGTTAGCCCATAGGATGCACACTAACCCATAGGATCCACATCTAGATCTGTCAGTCCTGATCTAGATGGTGGCTGAGGGATGCCCCCAAGTCAAGGGAAATCTGTACACATTCAGTGATGTCCTTCAGCCCATTCCCAACATCTTGCATGTTGTATTCATTGTTCTGGGGCATAGGTGAAAAATAACCATCAATGACCATGGTTCCCCATCAGTAGTTTTGATGGGGAGCCATAAACTGTATTATCTGGGAGCCATTACAGGATACCTGAGTCACAGGTACACTGTTTTGTGACTCTCTGTCTTTGTCTCAAGCTAATCAATACAGTGTTCATAAACCTATAAGGAGCTCACTGGTTTTCCCAGTATGCATCAAAGGCAAAGTATGTGGAAACCTGCTCCCTTTCCAAACACCGTTGCAGTCTTAATAAGACGTTGAAGCAGGAGATCAGACAACGATAATAAAGAGTGATGTTGGACTGGATTTACAAGTATGTTAGAGAAGTGGGGATATCATAATGAAATTCGAAATTTTACTTAGGAAAATCTGGGATGCATGGATTGTCCAAAAGACGAAGTGCTGCAAGTGGATTTTGGATTGGTCCCGGTTGACTGGTGGAATTCAGGACATTTCTGGCAAGTGCAGTGATGGAATCACATTCCTTTCCCAGATGAATCACAGCAATCCAGGTCTGAGGTCATTGAAATGCAATCTGGGGCACTCCTGGTGGGTGAATAAAACCTGTACATCTGTTCCCTGCAACAATAATCCCCTAATCTCGCATTAGATATTTTATGCTCTTAAAAAAATCCCCAAAACAAAGCCCCCACAAAACTCTCAAAGTATAAGCAGTCATTTCATTTAGAAAGAAATCTATTCAGTCATTTCTGTTCTTAAATATCCCCTAGCCAGCTGAGCAAGCCCCATCTGATACACTTTACATGCAAAGGTGCATCTAGGAAGTACTGCAGAGGATCAGCCC
>JANHGB010061550.1:5639-38703 GCA_026283785.1 Coracopsis vasa
TTTGACCAATATAATTATCAACAAATGACATTGCTTTAGTCATCATTTCGCTGTGTAATATTTAATTTGGGAAGTAGTTTTTAGGAACAAGCCAGTGTGTTAACAGTAGTATTGAACTAGTTGTCTCTTTTATCTTTCATCAGCATGTTTTCAGCTCCCAGCACAGACATTTTACTACTTACTGCAGGAATCGTATGGGTGCCAGTAGCTTGATGGAGCGTTTCTTGCAAGATGTTTTGCAGCATCATCCACACAGATACCATGACAACAGGTATAACACAGCTGGCTTTTTTTTGTTTTCAAGTGTGTGTTGGTCAAATGCGTGCATTATGGTTTCTGTTCCACTGCTGAGCAGTAAATTTGGCCATTTGAGGTGAAGCTTTCACATTGAAGAAAATTTTGAAAGGAGTGTATCTATAGAAACAATATCCATGTATACTGCTTTTGTGTTGTCTCTGTACTTTTAAGCTTTATTTCACTACTTAAGGATTTGATACAACACTATTGATGGCAATTAACTGTGAGGACCTGAAAAAAGAAGCAACATATGGGTCATGGGTATAATAGCAGACTGTCCAGTCTGACATGCATTTACGAATTCTTGTAATTTGAGCTTTGTATACATATATTATTATAATTCTGGGCTTTATATATAGCAGTGTATTTTATGGTATGTTTTGAAAGAGTTCATAGTTCTGGTTTGTTGCTTTTGGATAATCAGGTGAATATTTCTATGCTTATTTCTTCATGATCCTTGCAGTTCACACATTCAGTTAATACTTACATGGATTACATTAATTGGCCAATTCATTAATGCTCAGATTTTCAAAAGTGTTCTCTTTATTTATCATAAGAGGGTTGGTGTATAGGTTTTTTTCCCTGTAGAAGAAGGGAAATCAATTAAGTCTCATTCCTTGTTTGTTATGTTCTGCAAGGCAGACAGAAATCCCAGTCTGACCCAGTACAGTGTATCTTGATATATAACTCTGATATAGATCTGACAAACAAGTATCAGGGTATTTTGTCTGGAGGCAGTCATATTGATATTATCAGGGATGTGACAGAACAAGAAAATAGACATGTCTATTACAAATTAGCCCAGGACATGTACACATCACTGCTAATAAGCTTCCGTCTTAAATAAATAAATTAAATCCTGCTAATATAACAGCATGCCTATTTTTTTTCCATGGAGAAAACATAGGATTCACTTTAAAGCAACACCTAATGAAAAAAAGCCCCGTCTTGATGTGTCACTAACAGAAAGTTATTTCTTTGGTGAGCAAAACTTAATAACTAGGAGCAACAAGCTACCCATGTTCCTCTAAGTTGTTGAAAGATGGAATGGAATGAGAAAAATGATGTACATAATCTAGATGAAGTTGGGGAGAGAAAGGAGAGGGGTAATCCCAAGACTAGACAGAGTTTGGAGGAAGAAAAAAGCAAAGATGGAAAAGAAAGTGTGAATAGATTTATGTTGTAATCCTGCTTTGAAGCAAACAAAACCCCCTACGTTCTTAACTGACATCTGAAGTAAGAACTGGGTTGTCTTTGTTCATACATAAGACCACTTGGATTGATACATGGTTTCATTCAGTTCTTAAATACCTGGTTTTATTTTTCAGCTGAATTCACAAAAGGTGTCTTAACAGTGTAATTTAAAAGGATTATAGAAATATTTGAGAGACTTGATTTGTTTTGCAGAACCAGGATACCTAGTAGTGGTGTGGAGAAAGTAAATACTGACCAGAGCTTTGCCTTATACTGAATATCAGAGGATATTGGTGTTTTGCCTCTCTCCCCAAAAAACCAAACAAAAACCGAATCAACCAAACAAAAACCACACACACAAATCAAGAAATCATTCTTTCCTCCAAACTCTTGGTGTAGAAGTTTTTATGTAAAGAAATAATGAGCATTTAAGAGAGTAAATCTTCACTCTTCTTTTGGGAGTAATTTGTAACAGAACTGTCAGAAGTTCCTAACTGTATAGAACTGTAGTTCTGTTACCACAAAAGACAGTCAAAGAAAACTCTCCTAAGACTTGATTTGGAGTTCTAGAAAGCATTCTTTGTTGCACCACTGGGTGCACACATGAATAATTTCTCAAAGGTGAGCGCACCTGGAGTTTGCATCCGTATATCCAACAAACTTATATGCACATTTACAACCTTTCTGGGAAATGTTTACATATTCATTACGTTTCCCAGAACTAATTAATTAATTAATTTAAACCTAACTAATTAATATTTGCATTTTAATTGCGCATATGCTTTCTTGCTCAGTGGTGGTCTTGAGGGGTCTCAGGTGGTCTTCGATAGTCTTCCTCACTGTGTCCGCTGATTGACCTCTGTGCTTGCACACGTGGAAAAGACTCTTGTGAATTACTTAATAATTGTGTCCATGTTTTAGGTCAGTTTATTCTGATTTGTTCCTTATCTTGAAGAACTGGCCTCATCTGTCTTGGTTGTTCCTTTATTATCTTCACGCTAGGTTGACTATGGAGGGGGGAACTACCCTGCCCCATCATTACTCTTTCCTTATCTTCAAAGGCTAGCCTTGTTTTATGCATACCCCAAGGCCACTCCGGCCAATCTTGTTCTCAACAGAGTAGTCCCAATTTACAACTCAGCATTTTAGCTTACATTACCTCCACCTCAGAGACATTTGTTTCTAAGTAATTTTTGAAAATTGAATACAGACTATTAAGGGAGCTAGAAGCCTAGGAATTTTATGCAGTTTATCCATACCAAAATCCATTTAGTCCTATATTCAGGCTTCCAGCAATATCCAGATGCCATGTGTTTATCGCAAAGGCAGAAGAACTCTGAAATGAGAAAGTTAAAGGATTATTTCTACTGCCTTTAGCCTTCCCTTTCAGTCTAATTCTGATTTGAACAAAGGTGCTTTATCTCAGATCTTAGCTGGACAAGAATGCATGCAGCAGTGGGACACAGCAGTTCAGCTGACAGGCATTGTTTGATCATTTGATAATAGAAACAGTCTTGGGTTTGTTTGTTTTTTTTTTTTTTTTTGCTGACGTTTCTTTATATGAGGTTTTTCTTTTTACTTATTCAGTCCCAGAACCCTTATCAGTACTCTGATGAATTCTGTCCTCTTTACTTAGATAGATAACCAGAATTCCATTGTATTCTAAAAGATGATACACCTTTGAGAAAAGTGTTACTTTTTTTGGAGTCCACAAGGTATATTGCAGGCTTTATTATAAAGTTTTATTAATTTTTTCAGGGAAGGGGTTTTATACTGCTGCTGGTGAATCAGTGTGGTTTGGTAGGGTTATGCAAAGTGCATCCCTACTTTTTATGTATCACTTTTTATGTAGCCAGTGTGATTTCCCGCATCCCACGTCCCACGCCCCTGCATTGTGTGTTGCAATGATTTGAGGAGACTTTGTTTCCTTAGAAGGCCTTTTGTTTGTTTGTTTGTTTGATGGACAGTGCTTCAGGCCCTGCGTTGTGAACAAGACCTTTGTAGCTCTTGGTCTTCTGATAACTTTAATTTCCGTGTTGTTTTGCATAAAAAAGTTGCTTTGTTTATGACTGTTAGTGGCTCTGTAGTTCTCCTCAAATGACCTCAGTAAACGGGGATTTCAGCACATGATACTTAGTACTCTCTGAAGCATTCTGGGAGCTGATAGTAATTATTTTTCAGAGGCCACAGAGAATATGTGATGTTTCATAAGGACTGGAAAAAAACCCAAATGTAGCTATTGTCGATTATCATTGAGGGCAGAGAAGAGGATCTGCCTACAGACTTCTTTGCTTAAATTACAGTGTTTCCATGAGAACCGAATAACCAAACTGTTCATAATAACCTAGAAGACAACGAAATGATGAGTAATGGTCACTGCTGCTTTCGTCAAGAAAAATCGCACCAGGTCATCCTAAATTCCTCCTCTGGCAGGATAATGGACCTTATATAGAGAGTAGAATCATCTATCTGTTATCTCTCATGTCACATCTATCATGACATCTCTCAGAAGCCCAGCTTTTGGCATGTTCTTTTCTGAGGTTTATAAGCAAGCTAAGGAAAATATGGTTTATTATTAAATGATGATGAAATGAATATGTAGCTGGCTGGAAAACTGTTTTCATAATTGTTACCGGCTCAGAGAGGGAGAGAACAAAATCTAGTGGTGGATCATGAGCTCTGTCACTGAGACCTTTTTCTACCACTAAGCCCTATCCTGAGGTTTGAAGTAGGTGCTTTGAAATATAAGGGGGAAGAGGGGGGAAGGCAGTAATTTTGGTTTGGTGGTGATTCTATGAGTATACTTTTCTGGACTAAGTCTCGTTAACTCTATAGAGTTCAAATGTCAGGTTTAAATTTTATTTTTTAAACATTGGCAAAACCTATCATTTTTTCAACTATAAAATAGTTCTTCCAAGCTGACAATTCTTCCTTATCTGTCATCTCTCAGTAAAAGGCTGAAACATAGCTATATTCAGCTACGTTCTCCTGTAATTGTTTTTCAGTGTTAAGTAGCTACTTAGAAATACTTGCTACAATGTTGCTTGGTATCAGCTGTCTTTATCAATAACTGATGTCCAAGCCCTTCAAGGACTTCTGCAGATGTTGACTATTAAGAATTCTGTTGGCTCCTGATTTTTTATTTTTTAACTTTAAATAAATGTGGAAGCTGAACATTTATAACCAAGGAAGTTACTGTACAATAAAATCCATTCACAATACTTTTAGCAGATGAATGCACCATAAGAGGTGCAGGGATGTCTGCCATGTATTAAAGCAAGCACCACCTGGGTCTCACAAGGTCTGGTTATAACTTTCAAATGAAACATAATATTCTCTCCACAGTTATATTTACTTTTTTTTTTTTCCCAACTATTTTCATTAGATTTGCCCAGCTATTACACATTGAAGCTTTGTGGGCTCCTGTGTTGCAGAAGAGTCCGTATCTGTCATTTCTGTTAGTTCTGCAAGACGTAAACACTTGTGTTTGAGGCAGTCATAAAGATAGAGCTGCCAGTTACAGAATATATAAAAATCTGCTGTTGTCACTGTGAGGCTGAGCAATCATAACTTGGCTTCTTATAGCAGGGAGTCAGAAGCTATGATATGTCTGTGTGAAACAGTGAGCATGGAATTCCTTGGCAACATGTGCAGAGTTCCTGTCATGCAGCCACCTTTCATAGAGAAAGGGGCATTTATACTCAATAGTATTCTTATACTGTGCCATATTATAATGTTGTGTTTCTCTACAAAAGCTCAGTATTAATTGATAGCTTTACCAGTGAAATAACCTCTTTATAAGCTCCCAACTTCAAACAGAAGAAATATCTTTACTTTTTCTTTCTTTACTTATTTATAAAATGATTGTAATGTGTTTGCGTGTTCTTAATGGGTGGTTGCATGAAGAGGGTAACCAACTAATTGTCATCTTTAGCTTTGTGCAACATCGCCCCCTGACCCTCTGCCCTTTTTACAGATGGGCTATCTCTGCTAAAGTAAGCAGAGGTGGTAACTCGTGTTTGTTCATTAGGTGTGATACATTCTAGGTAATTACTCTTAAAAAAAAAAACCAAACCCAACACACTATTGTTTGAAAAACCTTAATCGTATTTACAGTATTTATATAAGGTGCTTTTTCCCCTCCCCTTTAGACCAAGCTATGATGACATGCCACTCCCCGTCACTCCAGAGCCTGCTAGGACTGCTTGCCTGTCCCTGGAAGAGATGGACAGAAAGAGGAACAGAAAGAGACAGGAGATTTCCAGCAAAGACCAGGAGTGCACTGGTGAAATACGATCTTCTGCTCCATGCCTGTCTCGTAAGGGTACAAAGAAAACATCTGTGACACAAGCATTTATTGAAAAACTAGAAAGAGGGCAGCAACATGCTATAAGAATATCCAAGCACTCTGTGGGCATTTGTAGCAATGAGAAATGGGACACCCTGAAAGATGCTCAGGTTGCAAATCGTAGCCGTGAAGGTCAGCTTACAGCTGTGAGTCCTGTATCTCAGAAATTTTCTGTCAGTCCTTTAATCCATAGTTCTTCTGTTAATCCTAAAACAGGAAAAAATGTTAGGAATTTGGCAGCAGCATCAAATCTGATTTCACAGAGTGGATGTGGTAAAACGGCAATGGAGGTACACAGTAGCGATGTGTTATTGAAACCATGCTTGAATCCTGGTCCGGCACTGGTTCACCCAAAACGCCCTTCCGTTTCTCATCGGAATACTCTGTGCAGCAACAGCAATCCTTTTTGTATTACCTCAGGTCAATCACTCTCAAAACGAGATGGTTTACGAACTCAGGATGAAACTTTTGTGTCTGATTTCCATCTCAGGGATACTGTGGGTATCAGCAGCTCCCTAGATCCTGGGACATCCCCACAACTAGCAAGATGCAAAAAATTGAAGGTGAACAGAGGTGGTGAAAGTTCAGTGGATGAAACTATTGAAGGTGTTATTTTGAAATACTGTCATGGAAGAAGTACATCTAAAGAAGTTTATTTCACAGAAGAGAAGAATCCCTGTTCAACTTTTTCATCATTTCTGGACCATACTCATTTAGAGGGCTCTGAAATGAGTTTTGACTGTGATGCACCTATTCAGGCAGGAGCAGACTTACCCAAGGCAGCTATAAAAGATATAGAAACCCTAAAAGAGGTCCAAATAAGTTTGCAAGATAAAGACTATGGAACACAACTCTCTTCTGTTTTAAAAAGTGAGTCAATAGAGAAAGTAGAAGCAGTGAAACAGGATGTTGTAGTTCATACAGAAGAGCCTGTCCTTCCAGCTCTGCCTCATGTGCCTCCT
Organism: Coracopsis vasa; assembly: GCA_026283785.1. Taxonomy (NCBI): domain Eukaryota; kingdom Metazoa; phylum Chordata; class Aves; order Psittaciformes; family Psittacidae; genus Coracopsis; species Coracopsis vasa. Next base: position 12,441 of record JANHGB010061550.1, read on the forward strand.
TCTTTTGTGGGAAAGACCTGGTCTCAAATAATGTATGAAGATGATATAAAAATTGAAGAACTCGTGCGTGATTTCAGGGAAGGTCGTTTTCGCTGCTACTTTGATAGTGAATCCTCAGCCAACTATACAGGGAAGAGAATGAAGAAAAAAAAGCAGAAGGATGAAAAAAGGAACAATATTGTTGAGGGTAATAGAAGAGATAGTGAATCATTTAAAGCATTGCCAGAATTTAACGATGCTCTAAGTGATGGCTCTGATTTTCATAACCCATCTGTAGCCTCAGATAGACTATGCAATGCACAGATGCTTAAAATGCCTAGGAAAAGGACATGGCGCCTGGCTTCAAGGTGCCAGGTGGTCAAAGTCAGTCATGGCACCCAAACAAGTCTATTGAACTACCCTGTAGCAAAAAGAAAGATATCTAGAAGGGAACCTGATCCAGCTGATCAGAAATCAAGCATTATGTGGCCAGAGAATGAAAAAACTCCCAACATGAAAACTAGGCTATGTGCCCTTAAACTTCCTGAGTCCTATAGCAAGATTATGAGTCCTGTACAGCCTAAGACAGTGGTGTATGTACTTTCGTGCCCAGAGATAAAACAGTATAAAAGTAAACCTATGGATATTCCGAAAATGAGGAAAAATCGTAACTCCACGGATAGCAAAGACTCCGTAAGGTATAAATACAAACAGTGTTCTTTCAAGTATTACGACCCACTAACAAATCGAATTATGAAGGTGCCTCCGAAGGGTATAGGTGGAGAAAAGGCCAAAAAGCCTTCTCACGTTCGACAGCTTTTCAAAAGTCTCAGCTTTGATGCAAACAGGAAACTAGCTGATGCACAGAGAGAAAGCACGCCATCAAAGTCACTCAATTGGTCAGACTTGCACAGTTTATCTTCAGCATCTTTCCTGCCAGATCCAGGTAAAGGGAATGATGCAGCCTCAAGTCAAAAGGCTGATGGATCTTCTGTTTCCACAGAAAGACCAGATTGTCTGGTATCTGGTCACTCTGAGAACTCTTTTAAACACCTGATCATTTCACCTTTGAACTCCTGCCAATCTGCAGTAGAAGGAGATGTTAGATTGACTCCCTTTAACAGTAGAGTTACCAAAACCCCGCTGACCTCCGTCAGGAGTGAGCGGTTGGAGAGGGAGAGTCCAAAGGCAATATGGAAGAGAAAAGAAGGCACTAACAAAGAACCAGTTTTTTCCAGAAAGGCTGCAGCACCAAAGTCTGTCAGATGTACTGTCGGTAGGAGAGGAAGCAGAGTAGTGGGAGGCAAACAAACTTCCAGACCTAAAAACCCGCAAAAAGAGGGGATAAGAAGGAAACTTCGTCCTCATGCCCAGATATCTGCTTTGTCCATCCATAGGTGCCAGACAAGAAAAACTACAGTGGGAAAGCACCCTAAGAAAGAAAAGCCTGATGCTAAAAAATTAAAAGTGAGGAGGAAACCAAAAAGGACTTTCCTGAGCTCAACAGTTGCCACGGGGATTCCTGAAAAGAGGCAGAAAGTCACGTCGGAATCTTTTCCTAAGGAGCCAGAGCAGGCTTCTTCCAAAGCCAGGAACTGGGAAGTAAGTGGAGATCAGGGTCACCCTAGCACTGTGAACCGACCCTCTAGAAGAACTTCTGCTGTACCATTACTTCGAAACTGTCTTGTTCCTCCAGGTGAGAGCTAGCTACCAAAATAATTTGAGTTTTTTTTTCTATAACCAGCACCTGGAAAAAGATTGAAGAAAAGGAAATGGAACAGAAGGAGATCATAGACGAAGCAGTTGAAGCGCTAGAGCTGCAGAAAGTGCAAAGCCAGTCTGTTGTGAAACAGGTACAGCTGTAAACTCAGCTCTTGTTCCTGGAATATGGGGACATAATGTATTTGCACTGTTCTACTGTGTAAAGCTGCAGAAGGTGTGTGTTTGAGTTAAAAAGCACTTAGAACCCTCATTACTAGACTTCACCTGTTCATCAGAAAATGAGCTTGAATAGTATCATATTGGTTTTATGGTATTACCAGTGCGTTCTATTGCACTGTAATAACGTAAATTAGAAGCTGTATTAATTGTGCCTATTCTCATTTTTCCATAGAATTCTAAAGTGCAAAAAATTACATGATTGTTACGCTAGAAGTTAAAAATGGAGATACATTAATTTGGACTGAATTTTGTGTATGTATTTGTGTAAATACACACCTCCTTCAACACATAATATATATTTGCCTATGGAGTGGCATTAAAATTAATACAGTATGATACAATTCAGATCAATTCAGTGCTTTCTTGAAACGAAGTATAATTGTACATGTTTTTATATTGACTTTTTTCCTGAAACCATGTCCAAAGCAGTTATTTTAGACAAAAAGTCACTGTGGGCTCATGTCAAGCAATAACGGACCATGCTGGTAAGGAAATATGTCTCTCTAGGGCACTGTTCAAATCAAGTGGTGGTGGCTAAAGTGAAATCTCAAATTCTTAAAGAAATACAGGATTAGGGTCTGGTGGGATTTTTTTTTTTTAATTATTATTATGATTTTATTTTATTTATTTGTTTGTTTGGGGTTTGGTGTGTTTCTCAGTAGCTTATTGATCAATTTTATAGGTGATTTTTACATTCCTTAATTGGGGGGGAATGGAAAAGTTGTCAAGCGAACAAATAGCAGTGAGTTGTTCCAGAATGTCAGCCTTAAATTTTAGTTTCTGTGCTTTTTAAACTTTAATCTGGTGTACCATTTGTTATATATTTATTATTGTAGTTGAAACTTCCAGTAAAATATTTAAATAAATCTAAAACAGCATCCAGTTGAATGTATTAGAGTTCTAATGTTTGTTTAAACAGATATTGAATAGTCTGTTTAAAATATTTAGTTGAATTAAAATCTTATTCCATAGTGATTCATATTTGGCCACCAATGCTGGAACTGCTGTGATTTTATGGAAAAAAAAAGACCATAGTGTTTTGGTTTAGGTTTTGGGTTTGTTGTTGGTTTTGTTTGGTTCTGGGTTTTGTTTTGGGGTTTGTTTTGGTGTTGTTTTTTTGTTTTTGTTTTTGTTTTTTTTTTTTTTAGTTATTATGATGACAGCTTATTTAATGTGTTCAGGAAACAAAAACCCCAGTCTTGCAGGTGGTTCTAGGCTTTAAAATCCAAGATTAATTGTTCCTTTGTATTAAGTTAAGCATATAGTTAAGCGTCATCACAATCAGGGCTCTGGTTTGTAAATATGCAATTTGGTATATTATATAATCTCTCTTACTTTAAAGGTCTTTGTAAATTCTGTAGTTGTGCAATACATCTTTAATAACACAAGAAAATTATAGAAAAGACCAGACTCTGCTCTCTTTGCAATTGAACACAGTATCTGTCCATTTTCCCTGAAAAAATAATCATTCTTGATTCATTCTCTGAAGTGCCAAGGCTCACTGGTTTGGATTGAAATAAAGGTGGACTTTGAAATACTTTATTTCAATATACACTATTTGAAGGAAATATAAAAGCTGTCATCATAAACCACTTGTTCAAAAATTGGTTTAGGGGTATTTTTTTTTTAATGTATATGCATATTTCCCAGCATAAATAAAAGATGTGCATGTACTGAAGCCAGCTGGATACTAAGCTCCTTTACAGGTCAAGAATGATTTGACAGATTTTTATTTCTTTTTTTAATTTATTTTTTAAATAAAAGCTGATTTCTATGGATGAATTTTCCTATGGTTGTCAGTAGACACAGAATCTTATGACTGTATTGCAAGTCACTGGAAAATGAAGGGTTGTGAGGTCTCATAGCCCTCTTAACTGATTGTGCCTGTATTATTTAATATTTTGTCTAATATAAAGCTAATTTTTTAAAGCAAAGTTTTAAAGGAATGGTTTTTATAGAAAGGTTAATTTTTAGATAAAGCAAAAGAAGATTTTTAAATAAAGTTTGTTTTAAAGCAAAGCTTTAAATTAACCCTATTGATAAGTTCCATTCTAACATATTTTTATGATGCAAGAATGTTTTCCTATCTAACTTCTTTCATCTTGCTTTTCACAGTATTGTACACATGAAGAGCATGAATTGTTTTGTGTGTAAATAAGGTTTAATGCACACTGTACTTTTAAGATCACTAGTGCATATTTGTTTACAGCCAAAAATACTGTTCTCCATATTCGTTCATTGCAAGCATGTGTTTCTCCAGCACACTTTTCCTTGAAACCCTGAGTAATAAAACTATCTTGAGGCCTATAGAATGATTAATATTTCTAACTTGTAATGTCTTTTTTAATTATTATTAATTTTAATAATAGACCCCCTTTTCAGGGCAGGTTTTTTTAAAAGAAAAATGAATTCTATTTAAATAAAAGTGTAAGAAGCTGTATATTTTCCTTAAAAAACCAAAAAACCAAAAAACAAACCAACAAGTATTAAATGTAACAATTTTTTAGAAGAATAAGTCTCGGGATACAAATCTGGAAACTTTTCTGTGGTTGATGGTGTCAAAATAAGATTTGTTCTAAGCTTGGATGCCTCACTTCTGACTGTTCAGAAACCTATTCCCTGTGCTCAATGACTACTAGGAAAAAGTTGGGGATATTGTGATATGAGAAGTAAATGCAGAAACTACCTTGGAAAGAAAGCATAAAGAAATGTGGAGACACTCAAAATACCATGTGCATGAAAGTGAAAAGTGAAGCTTTCTGGGATCTTAAGGAATTAGTCAAACACTTTTCCAGTTAGATAAATAATACAGGTTCTGTTGTCATTATTGAATAGCACATTGATTAGCAGCGTGGCTGAAACTTTGAAACGTGATGGTGAGGTCTACGCTACATGGAAACCTTGAGAGCTGAAATGCTTTCTCAGTGAAACTGATGGGAGGATTGGTTGGGGGGTAGTTTGGGGTTTTTTGTTTTTAACATTAGTGGACAAAAATGTTTGTCGCTGTGTTTGTATGTCTTAATGTTGAAGCAAGAAAAGGTAACCTGATTAAAGAGGAATAAATTCATGCTTTTTTAATCTAATTAGCAGCAATTAGATAAAGGATATTTTATAACAGTTGAGGAAAATGTTATCATTTCTTCTTCTATGCATATGTAATTTTGACCTTCTGGAAGTTCATAATTATGGTTTTGTAATATATTTCATAATTTTAAAAAGTCGTTCCCCCCCCGCTTCCAGTACTCACTGAGCCATTTAACAGAATTTCATTCTAAGCAGCTTGGGGTTTACTGTTCACCTTTATTGAGAACCCTGAGTGTGACCCAGACGCATAGTGTGCTAGGTGTTAACCAAGCATAAGATATCTGAAGTTTTGAGGACTTGCTATTCTGACACTTATATCTAGCAGTTCTTCAGTAGAATTCTTTGCTTTCTAGTTCTTTCTGATCAGTTTGCATCCAATGTTCTTGTAATTGTATGAAAGTGCTTTTCTCTGGACTCTGATAAAATGAGATATTTAGTTGTATGTATAATGAAACTATGACTTAATCCGAAGTTGTGTTTAAGTTTCATGCGAAATTTCTGCCCAAATGAGAATACATGTGTGTGATTTTAATGTTCTCGTAATTGATAATGTATCTTGCAATACTCTAGCTTGATGCTGTAATTTTCTTAATCTGCTTCTCTGTCTTTTCTGTGGTCATTTGACACAATGTGAATTTGTAAGAATATAGTGATATTACAAACTTGTCCAGTGCCATTGTTCTTTCTTTGTATCTGCAGCTCATTTAATTTCGTATATATATTGTTTCCATGTTTCTCCTCAGTCCTGTATTTGGATTTACTTTTTTTTTTTTTTACGTTGTGTGTTGCAGGATAGGATATTCTGTTCAAAAGTAAATCAGTGACAGGTAACAGGAGTGGATGGTGTAGTGATCTGAAGTGTAGAGGGCAAGCTGGTATGTGTGCTCCTGCGCCTGGGAGTCTGCTTACTTTGCTGAGTAGTGCGAAACAGGAGTGGGATGATGATTCTTGATCTCTTTAGCTGTTGTCTTTTCTCTTTTCCCTGGGGTAACTCCCTGCAAATGAAGTAATCTGAATTCGGACTTATCCTGGAAATAGAACAGTGTTTCAGCTGTTGAAGTTTTGGGGACAGATAAGTGTATCTCAATTGCTAATGCAATTAAAATCCCAGAATTTTTGTCTTTGATGATTTATCTGCTATGAATTGCAGCATTCCCTGTCATCTTTTTTGGAAAACTTTGTAGTAGCAGAGGTCTGAGCATGCCCAGAACTAAAGGTTTTGTTCTTTGTTTATGTTCTGCAGTTACAAATTTATTCATTCCTTCAGCAGAACAAATCTTTTTTTAATAAAACGAAGACTGATTAATTTTTTTGGTAGTTTCTTTATTCTTAAAGTGGAATTTAATTTGAAACTATTTGCTACAGTTTGCTGTGGAAAGAACATCACAAAATGCTATGGAATAAGCTACTACTATGAAGAAAGCCAGTTGTAATTTAAACAGCTGTTCACAACTGTATCATACCTTGACCCAGTGAAGTCTTCTGTTGATTTCAGTGATGCCAAGATTCATCCCATCCTGTGGTAACAGAAGCAATTACATCCTAGAATGGCATTGAAAAAGTGTCAGATGTAGTTGAGATGTCTAACTGCATTTTGACAGCTGGAAACCAAGAAGCACCAACCACATGGCAAACCAGATCCCTGCAGAACCTTACTTGTGAACAGTTGTTTTCAGAATGTGCACTTAATAAATCAGGGTGGTGGCTGGAAGTATCATAATGTTAAGTAGCTTTCTACTTTATGCGAAATGGATTGGCTTCTCTGTAATCATAGAACAAATCAGTTTTGATTATGATGTTACAATGGCTGCAGAACTGCCTTCAAAGCTGCATGCAGAAATACTTTAGGAGGTTTTTTTTTCCTGGTAGTATACTAGTGTACCTTGAACAGCAGAATACCCTGCGTAGAATACCTTGTTCTTTAAATTTAAAAGTCATTTGCTGTTTGTAACAGTGCCTGTTTAAGCCAGCATAATCTTTTGCAGGAGCGATGCACGCACATGTCAGTTTGGATCAGCAAGTGGCTGAAAGGCAAAATTTTAGGACACGCTCTGCAGTTCTCAAGCCATACTTGAAGATAGCTATGTGTGATATAGTTGCCTGAATGAAGTTACTATTGTGCTGTCAAATATTGTGCTTCAATTCATTGAAGACATATCATTCCACCATCTAAACTTGGAGTTACAAACATGGTAATGTAACCGAATTTTAAGTCTGGTGATTGCATCTTTCTTAGGAAATACAAGCAATTAATGATACGCTTAAGGAGTGCCAAGTACAGTGGAGGTCCAGTTCAAATTGGAATATTTGAGAGTTATGATTAAATCAGTAGCTTAGTTTTAGTTGCGTTTGGATTCACTGGAGTAATTAGTCATTTGATGCACAAAATTACTATGTTTCTGTGGTCCTGGAAGTCAAAATGATTTTCTTGGAAGTGCAGAAATGTTGTTTTTGATGTAACATACAAACACAGGTAATTATTACAGCTTATGTGATTGCAGTGTCAGCAATTCTAAACCTAGGGTTTTTCTTTGTCATTTCCTTCACTAGAGAAAACTGAAAAACAGTTCTTCCCAAATGTTAGCATACATAAACAGGTTTTTAAATCTCTCGCATTCCCAAAAGTGTGCTTTAATGTATTAAAGCTGGTCATCTTTTCAGATATGCCGCATTGTACTGCGTTAATGTTGGCGCTGGTGCAAGTGAAAATGTTGGTTATAGCTTACTTAGTCCAATTAATACTGTACAAACAATCAACATTGCAGAATAAAAGTACAAAAATGTGCCCTTGCTAGCTCATACAGAGAGCTTAGACGCTGCTCGCCTGGAGACTGTGCTGTAAGAATTAACAGTGAAAGGTGTAGGTCTAGTCCTCAGTGTAAAAGTTGCATCCTTTATACATGACTTTCTTTTTATTACACTAAAGATTTAAGTCAGCAAGGTAGAAGTGAGAAGTAAGACTTAAAGATGTAGTATAGATTGGAACTAGACTGCTGAATATTCAGATTTGGTTCCCTTTTTTTAGTATCCATCTCCTTTTTGTCTGAAACTTTGTAAACAGTTGTCAAAATCCATCTACTTCCTGAGGTAGTTCAGTTTTCATTTTTCTTCTGGTATGTTACTTTTATTTGCTTAATACATAGATAATATTTCTCTTTGCGGCTTGTTTTGATCCTTTCAGCTACTGCTAAGAGGGGAAAAATATTACAACAAACATTGGCCACATAGGAAAAATAGAGAGGCAAAATAGAAAGCTGTAAATTGAGGGGCTGAAGAGGAAAGTTGTAAGGCAGTTTGTGGCTACCAGCAGGTTTCTCCATACACTGAAAGGAGCTCTGTTAAAATTCTGGTCTAATGATGACTAATCAATCACTTGCCCAAATGATGACAGAAACAATTGTCTTTTTTGCTTTAATGGCATTAGACTCAAATGGGCATACAAGTGAAAATAAATATACCAGTTTCTTGTTAACAGATTTTATAGCTTTCCAGATGTGTCTTAATGCTTTAATTTTCCAGTCTGTTCTAGCAAATTGCCATTTCCTGAGTTATTGCCAACACACTGTTGTTCTGATTGAATCTGGGATCAGGATAATGTTGGACTCAAAGTCTGCATATTTTCGTCTACCACAATTAATGTTCATACAGCACTTTTTGTGGATATAAAGAACTCTTAAGTGTTTGATATTATCAGAATTTCTGTTTTCTTCTTACTTTAGACACTAATGTTTAATGTTTTTGTGAAATGCATTGGTAAGCACAGTATTTTTTCTTTTTAGAGCTTAAACGACAAAACACTAATGAAATTGTAGTTTACGTATTTTTGCTTCCAGCTTTACAAAGGACACTCTTCACTTTTCCTGTGCTTAGCAAATTCCCTTTTTTCTCCCTCGCACTCCTCCATTTTAAAATAAGAATTCATCTGCAATGCAGAGTTCTCCATCTTTATTTTCTCAGAGTAGGGTGTGATGAGTGTCATTTGGCTGTATCATGAATATAGTTTTATGTAATTATGTAGTTACTGCCTGTGCCTTCATAGACATCTCTGCGTTTTTACTGAATCTGAAAAGGGGAGCCAAGCATCCACACCTGTCTGTCTCTAGTCCTTGGATCTTGTATTGCCTACCTCATCCTTTTCAAGCTCCTTGATGCAGCCAGTCAATCAACGCCTCTATTTTCCTTTACTTCATATAACTCTAGAGTATGTTGAAAAATAGAAACTTTTAAATCACAGAAAAAAGAAAAAAGGGTTGGAAGTCCGTTTTCAACCAGTTTTTCCCCTAAGAGACTCCCATTCTAGTGTGTGTGTGAGGAAACAACAAAAATCTGGCAGTTGTGTTTTGGCAAGCCTTGTGTTCTCACCATCTCCTCTAAGCTCACAGAACTGCTATAAGGGGTAGGGTCAGCAGGCACCGGCTTTGTTTCAGGAGACTGTTTAGTCCAACCACCTGCTCACAGGAGGTTCAGCTAGTGCAAGATGTTGAGGGCCGCATCCCATGGGATTTTGAATATCTCCAAGCATGGACACTGCACAGCTTCTCCAGGCAACCTCTTCCAGCATCTGACCACCCTCAAAAACCAAAAAAAAATTAAATCCAGAAGGTTAAAAGGGTTTTAATCTTTTTCTTTAAATGGCATTTCATGTATTTCAGTTTGTGCTTGGTACATCTTGTCTTTTGACCATGTACCACTGAGAACAGTCTGCCCGCTGGCAACTGGACCACTGTTTGTGCTGTACATCCCCTGGTGTCCTGGCATGGTCTGCAGTGGCTGTGGGAAATAGCTGGCACTGAAAACTTTGCCCAGCTGTGCCAGAGGAGAGTTTCTTCTTGTGGGGAGACCAGCCCATAGAGGAGAAGGTGGCTGCGGAAAACAGCAGTGCCAAGGAGGACCAGCAGTGGCTTTGGTTTTCCTGTGGTTTACCTGGCTTCTGTAGCAAAATGAGACCTTTAAACCAACTTCCTAAGGCGTAACTCTCCCTTCTTTTTATCCTACAAGAATTGCTGGGTTGGCTGGTTGTTTTTTCTTGGTTTTTTTTTTTTTCCCAATGAAAGATTTTTCCTTGGTTCTATTCGGAATATTTTAAGTTATATGGGCTTGCTGACTATAAATCTAAAACTTCATAGCTGTTTGTTACAATTACAAATTTGTTACAAGTCTATATAGGTCTTAAATATTTTCTTTAATGACTTTTTTTCCTGCATGCTTTTAGCTCTACTGTTGCTTGAGATTTTTGTACTGGTTAACTTTGTGTCTAGTATTTTGTTCTAACTGGCTTAGTATTAATTTGATTTAATAAATATTTAACAAATGAAGTATTCAGGTTAGCTTGCTGTGGCTTATTTCTTTTGGGCTTGTTTGGGCTGTGAGTTTTTTATTGTTGGCTTTGCTTGTTTCCTTTGTATGGTCTCTCTTGCCTGTATTTGTAAGGGGCGTGTGTTTTGGTTTCCTACTGCTGATAATTAGGTTAAATAGGTTTTGATGAGAAGGGCCGAGGCAACAGGAATTAAAACAGCGCTGCCATTGCTTTCTCCAGAGCAGGGTAATGGTGATGTGCAAACACTCAGGTGACATTAAGTGAGATTTTTATGCTTGCATTTTTTTTCCCTCCTTTTATGCTTAGATATGTCTTTAAGATCATGTTTTATTTTAGTTTTCTTTTTGTTTGAATACTGTGGCAAGTCTCTATCATTAGTTTAAGTTCTTTCTCCTGTCCATCTTAGATAGGGTGATATGCTGTACTTTTTTTCTTTGTAAATGTACTCATTTGTCTCAAATTTATGAGGGGAGAGAGCATTTGTCAAAAGGTGACTTGTAAATCTGACCTCCATTGTCATCAGTTTATATGAACCTTACTAAATTCTTGAACTACATCTGAAGACAGGGGAAAGACATGAGCTTGAAAGTTCAGTCAGGACTCCTGAAAATTTTGTGTAAAGTATTTAAGTTGGGATGGGTTTGTTGTTTGTGGTTTTTTTCTCTCCTTTTTCTTCAGCAGTGTTTTAAATAGCTTCCTTGTGCTTTTATCAACATCTTGACATTGTCAAAATGCTCAGGCTGTAAGTAGATTTGAAAGGACTGAGTGGTGAAATTCAAGCATATATTGATTCTCTTTCATGTTTCTAACAGAAGTGGACTAGCATTTATATCACAGTCTCAGGTTTGTACTCTCGAAGAATTTTTTTCTAAATGATGGATTCTGAAGGTATTTGTATGCTAAGTGTGGATGTTTATGTGAGGAAAGGTTGTGATGGGGTTTATTTTTATTTAAAGTAAATGTTTAACCTTAATGTATTTGATGTAAGCGAAGGTCATATAGCATCTCGGATGCCTAGAGACAGTTTTGTAAGCAGTGTGTGGGAGGATACCTGCTCTTTTTCAGCCTCTTAGTATTATGTCACTTTATGCACATAGACTTTTTCTCTTGTGATTGCAAAATATGTATGCCTAGTACATGGGAAATTAATGTTGGAAGAAGTATTGAAGAAAAGGGGCAGGAAACACTGCTCTTGATTTAAAAAAGATAAAAACTGTTGCATATAGCATGAAAAGCTTTTATGGCGTTCACTGTGTGATATCAAGCTCTTACCCATTCATATTTATTATGAGGAATTTCTTTACAGAGAGGGTGCTCAGGCATTGGAACAGGCTTCCCAGGGAAGTGGTGGAATTACTGTCCCTGGCAGTGTTTAGAAAACATGTAGATGAGGGCCTCTGTGACATGGTTTAGTGGTAGACTTGGCAGTCCTGAGGTAATGGTTGGACTTGACCTTAAGGGTCTTTTCCAACTTAATTGATTCTATGATTCTATATTTGTGTATGCACTGGGCTTATTTGTCAGCTAGAAAGTGTTTCATTAAAAGACAGATCTGAAACAAGTTATTATGTTATGGTTACTGAGATTTTGGAAAGCTTGGATGTGGATCCAGATTTTGCAGTTTGAATATCTGAATTTAACAAACACAAACTTTAGAATTGGTATGTCTGTTCCACTCAAAAGAGGGTAATAGGCCATGAATCCAATAAGTTAGAGCCCAAATCATCTAAGAGAACAAGCAAGCTTCCATCAGTTCAAGGGGACCTACTTCTGAGCTTCAGCTGAAAATGCTCAATGTTTTGTGCTGATTCAGAGCCAGAATGCTGCAGGTATAGCAGAGTATTCATCCACGTGGTTGGGCTGAAAGCAGTTGCTGTCAATGCAAAAACCTGCAGTGGCAGAAATGAGCCTGGATCAAGCACCAGACAGAATGTGCCATTCTAGGGGTTATCAATTCCACTATTCATACACTGAGAATATTTGTGCCGTGACTTAAGTATATAAATTATTTTGATATACAGTTATTGATAGTGAAAAAGCCTTATAACGATAGGAAATGGTAATTTCCGCAAGAGTTTACCTGCCTTGTAACAAAACACCCAAGAAGGTCAGTTGCATTAGAGTTTCTTACTTGCTGCTTCCAGTTAACAATCTATTTAGCTTGCTTTTCTTCAACGGCTTACATGTTGGATAACATAAAATCAAAGACTGCTTCCTATCTCTCTGCCTCAAGCCAAAATGCTAATTCTTCCTGTGTTCTCAACTGGTGTTTTGATAGCATGTACCACAACACAGGCGACTGCAGGGCTAGGCTGCCAGTGTATGTTCTTCTTCCAGCTGCACAGCTGCCTCAGGCAAGCTAACTATAGCTTTGTTTTTGTGAGTGGTGTGTCAAAGCCATCTATTTATAAATCAATTAGAAAAATGCCTTGGAACTGTAATTTTTCTTTCAGGCTTCGCTTTTCAGGCTATCCAGAAGCTCAGTATTCCATATTCATGGGTTTGGTTATAAAATTTAACTTGTCTGAAGAATAAAAATGATATATGAAGCAAAAGAAAAAGAACCCTGTTAAATGATTAAAATTCTGGAATGTAGGTATCAGTCATAAAACATTTTAAAGTATGTTTCTACATTTACCTGCAAGATGAAATGTGAAGGATGTGGGTATGCACTAACCAAATAAACAAAACTCATATATTTGTTTTTTCTATAATTTTCCATTAGTTATTATTCTTGAAAACATTTCTTAATGATAAACTAGTATTATGCTTGCTTTGAAGGTTGGAAAAGTGAGGCAAGATGCTTAATAGAAACTCTATAAACATGTTTAGTAGTTTTGACCTTATTTAGTTACAAATCAAGATGCACACTAAGAGTTAGAGGTTTGAATGGTCTGGATGCTCATCCAAGTCGTTGCTAGATATTTATGAGGATCGTGCCCTAGGTAACTGAAACAAATATCAATAAAAATGGCATTCGACATAAATGGAGATCCTTGATAAGGTGGGATAAGCAGCCTTCCAGAATCCAGAAAAGAACCACAAACCCTCAAATTCTTACCAATTTTCAGATCAACAAACTGTATTATAGGGGCTTGACTTTCTTATGGCTTTCTGGGGCCTGGGTGAAGTGGTGGAGTTTAGATTTTGAATATATGTACCAAACTGCATTAACTTCCTGTGGAGTAATATTTTAATCTCTAAGTAGCCAGCCTTTTCTCAGTCTCTAAACATAAGAATAGGCAGCATAAGGAATGAATAGCCTGTAGTTACTTATAGGTAGGTGATAGAAGTCTCATAGGTAGGTGATAGTAGTCTATGTGAATGATTTGGAAGTGTTTTCTTTATTAAATAGTAGTCCTCTCTTGCAGATTAATCTGCTATAACTAAGCACTTTCTCTAAATATAAACTGCTCTGTGCCACTTTTAGAACACTTTGTTAAATTATTAACCAGTTTTTATCATCAGTAGGGGAGTTTTTATAGAAATGAGAACAGGATCTTACTCACTGGTTATTTTTAAAATGTGGCAATGTGAAGGCTTGTTCTTGTGACAAGGCTCATGAAGCATAACAGAGATGTTGTGTGAATTTTAAAGGAATTACAAAAATTAAAGATAGAAAAGATTCTTTCTAGGCATAAAGCTCCATCCAGGTTTGGTCCTTACAGTGTATTTTATGTTCTGATTCTGAAATCAGTGGATGCTGAGGCTGCTCAGGAGCTCTTGATAAGTTTGTGACATATATCAGGATCCGACTAGTAGGCTATGAATATTGAAACAAGGGGAAGCTGGTATTTAAGGCTTCATTTACTGGTAAGCATCTTCTGCCTTGACATAAGACATGGGTTGGCAGTAGGCTATATGTCATCTTCTCTCTCTTCTCCTATTTCTTCTATTGTTTGCAGTAGGGGCTGCAGGTGGAGAAGCATTGAGGTCCATTTTTGCTTGAAGGCCTGACAGGAGGAAGGTCCACCTGTAAGGGTATAACTGGTAGATTACTGTGGATTAAATATTTGCAAGTCCTTACTCCCCAGCTCTCCATTATTTGCCTGGAGGATACCAATGGACCTGCTACCCAGCAATTCCAAATCCTGAGCAAGTGGAATGGGTCGGGCATGGAGAAATCTCTGTAGTGATGTCTGGTGGCTTCTGAGCAGCTCAGTTTCTGGGGAGAAGAGACAGACTTCCAGAGCTGGAGTTCTGTCCTTGGTAGGAAATTGAAAACAAGTCTGTTTTGCTCCAGACTGCAATGAAACATAACGCAAGGATATATCAAAATCTACCAGAAAATTTAATTACTTTTCTGCAGAGTACAACTTACCTGTTGTAACTGAAAATACTTTGGTGTGAAGGATGGTGTAACAAATAAGAGCTGAGAGAACACGGGTGTCTCTTCCTCCTATGCCTTACAGCATTATTTTCTCCAAATACATCTCAAAGTCGCTGTTTTAAATCTCACGTCTGTTCCAGTTTTCCTGTTCATCCTGTTAATCACATATTTGCTGAGCAAATATGGATATTATGAAGGTGATTTGTGAAGTCTCTGAGAACTTGCATTTCATGGACATTTTTATGTACTCGTGTCAATGTGCCCAAAGTTAAAATTTAGGATTTAGCGGTATCACTTTGTGTCTTGCTGTGCTGTGGTGCATTTCCACGTCTCCATTTTGCATTACTCAAAACCAGATTTTATTTTCAATGGAAAATTTACTATATTTCAAAATTCTTCATGGATATATGCTTTGCACAGTTTATATAGCAAAACGCTCTTCTGACATTGGCAAGGTGTATTTCAGCAGATGGCTGGGGAGACTCTAATCCTGGCACAAGTATGCTAATTACTACGTGCCTTGAGCAAAGAGCCTTCTAGATATTCAGCTGCCTTTCATACTGGGACAGAGATGTCGGCTGGGGAAGGTGAGGGAAAGATCTCCGTGTAAATTCCTTGAGGACATCTTTACTGTGAAAGTGAAAAAAATGTAAGAAATCTTTACTACCTCCAGATGTCAGTTGGAAAAGTAACAGGACTTGCTGTCAGCCTAATTCAGATCAACCAGGGATTTGTGCTGGGTGGAGATCAGGTTTGGCAGGATAAGTGGAAAGAGATTACAGCTGCTCCCATCAAAACAGTCAGTTTTCAGGGGAGGCTGAAAAGGACGTCTCTGTGTCTCCTTTTGACACAGCCATCTGAGTCCTGTGAAAGATGTGGTATGAGGGTCACTGGATGAGCATTTGGCACTTCTTGTCTCTTTACTTGCAGTTCCATTGAAATGACAATGTAATATTGCAGCAGAGGAGCCAGCAAAAGGCCAGGAAAAATGCCACTTGCCTGACATAGGGAAAATCGCTCTATGAACCTGAGACACTCCACCATGAAAGCAAGCCAGATTGCTCCCACGCTTCCAGAGCTGCTTAAAGAGGCACCCCTAATGCTGGCCCCAAGTCCTTGTTTGCAGGTGCCTCAATTCCAACAGCAACATGACAGGAAGCCAAGGGATGGGAAAGATTAAAGGATGTGGTGCTTGCCCTGGCATTTGCAGAGACCTGGCTGCCCTTGCCTAATTGCTCTGCCCCTCCATCCCCCTTCCCAGCAAATGTGAAGCTCCCCAGTGAGTGTGAAGGGTGACCTGGCTGCAGCAGCAAGTGGGGGCTGCTGGTGCCTGATCTGCCTGGCAAGAGGGAGCCAGGGAATTTGGAGAGATGCTGACCAGTGTCTCCACCTGGCAGTGAGGTTTCCTCCAAGGAAAAGCCTGCAGGTGGCAGTGGGGATGGTGAAGTAGGCCAGTGGCCAAAGGGAAGATTATTATTTACTCAATATCTGTCCTTTTTAGAAGTTAAAGTTGCTGCCACCTGCTATTTGCCATCTTAATACTCTAATATTTTATCAGTTTGTAAAGCTTCTGTGCTGACTCATTTCACTTGCCACAAGTAGGTCCTATTTCCACTCATGGTGATACTGGTGGAGAAACTCCTGCGGTCCATCACTCCTCGTCTGTGTCACTGCTGCTAGGAGTCCTGCAATGTCTAGTGCCAGAGCTGGGGTGGGAGCAGCTGAGAGGCAGAAGGGTCAGTCTGAGCCACAGCAGCAAGCTGGGATATATGCTATCTGCACACTCAGACAGTGTTCCCCTGCTGTGTGAGCATGTTATTTCCTCAGTGACCTAGTTTTACGAGTGAAATCATCCCTATTCATAACTACAGCAACAGAGAATTTTGTTAATGTTTGCCACTATAAAGAAAAGGTTACTATGTCTTAATTTTACTAGGTTGCTTTAAAACCTATAAGATCTTTATGGAAGTTTGGAGATGGCTTGCGATCAACTGTCAGTCCTATGTGCATGCTTCTTCTAGAAATGAGTCTGTTAGGATGACTCAGGCTTGGCAGCCCAACAAAAGATGTTACTTCTGTAAAACAGTTACATCTGAAATGTAAGACTGTTTCTTCATTGCTGTCTCGGAGGAGTAGGGGGGAGATTGCTAGGATGATCATGAATATTTCAAATTTAAGCTCTGCAGTTCATTGCATGACAGCTCATATAAGCCAAATAACATTTTATACCCAGACTGGATAAGCACATTAGTGCTTCCAATACAGATTCTCATTTTGGCTCTGCAAATTGTTGCCTTTACACATGTCTGGGATCAAAAAAGGGTTCCAGAAACCAGCATTTGAATATCACTTTAAGCCTATTTGTGTGCTTATCTAAGCCTAGGCTGAGGGATGTTACCATATGACCACATCTGCAAAGGCTGTTCTTGAACTAGAAATTACTAAATATACTTGGAAACCAGGGAGAGGTTTCGAGTGTGGTACCTCCTAGATGATAACTAGTGCTATTTTACACTGGTCTGGATACTGCACTGCAGTGTAGAGTGGGAAAGTCAAGTTCGAAACCATTAGGGTCAAGAAAGTAGGGTCATTCTTTAGCTATCATGAAACAGGCTGATATTTTGAACTGTAGAGCTGAGTGGCCATCCTTTCTGAAGCAGAAATAGAATTGCATGGATTTCTTGTGGCTATTACTTGGCAAAATAATGCAAAAGAGATGATATAACTGATTAAACTGCCTTCATTCTAAGCATATTTTTTTTATGACTGTGATGTTCCTTGTCCCATTCTGCCATTGTCATTTCTCCCACAAAGATTGTAGGTGGTATAATGTTGTGAAAGACTTGTATTGCTTAAACAGTTACTGAATCAATGGATGGTTGTGGTTGTTGAGAACCAGTTTTCTCTTCCACAAGAAAAGTCAATTTATCTAGAGGCAGAATGAGGAAAATGAGACATTTTGTGCTCAGCAGGATCTCTTTGGAAAATGGAAGTTTCATTGATTATGCCACTGTATTAGCAACATAAATTTTGGGATGGGGATAAATAATATAAAAAAATAAAGGCAGGAAAACACTGTCCAGTGGGAAGGGCCTTGAATTGCCTTTGGCTTACAGAGGTCAGATTGTCCTTTGGACTGTGCAGTTAATCTGCTTTGTACCATTGGGCATGTTGCTCTGCTGTTTAATCCTTTGATTCACCAAGTTCTATCAGTTGAAGCATATTTGTTTATTTAAGAAATTATTTTGCACTCCAAGCTCCAAATGCTGTATCAGCACATGAGAACAGTAATAATAATAAATATAGTGATATAAATAATATGTATAAAAGAAATAATTCATTCTGTGACTAAATTCTTTGTTTTACAGTTCCATGATCCAAGCTTTGTGTATGCATTTGTTATGGTAAGAGGGTTTGATCTGAAACCAAATTTAATCCAAGGTGAGATTCTTTTGATTTTGAGTCTTTGATTATCACCAAACTGGTTCCTTTCAGCTGTAAGCAGAAAGGAGTAGCTAATTTTCTGTCATTGCTTACAAGAAGCAGATACTTTCTGCTGCAAGTTAATGCATTCCTACGATTTTCTTAGTATTTATGTGAAATTTAGCTGTGAACAGTGTAGTTGGTGCAACTCAACCTTAATTGGATGTGAGAGCTGCTTTTGGTAATGTATCATTTCACACAGTAGCTGGTGTGTGTATGCATACAGACAACTTTGCCATGCACTTCAGCTCATCTGCAGCAAGAAATTGTTTTGACATCACTGTGCATTGAAGCCTTTGGTTTCTGAAGGCAGCAGTCTTGAGAAAGGAAGTGATGTCCTTCTTTATTTATGGGACTTCTGGTTCTCACATGTAAAAACCAGGGTAAAGAGGATGAGAAACTGAAGGATGGTTAAAGTTAGAGTATTTCTTAGCCAAAATATATAGATGGAATCTGAGAGAAAAACAAATTAGTTAATTCCCTGTAAGAAGCAGTTTTGTAAGTAATGATGGAAAAAGTTATTTCTGAAGTGTGGGTTTTGAATAAACCCCCCTTGGCGGGGGGTAGTATAGAAAAAGTACTGCCTTTTCAATCATGTATGTTACAAAGGTACTCCACACAGGATAAAATAATGCTGCTTTGATTTCCAAGGAAGCCTTAAAAAATTTGCTACATTTCCATAGTAACAACAAATAATAATGTGTGTTTAAACGTATAGTTAACTAGTGGGATAAGCAACCCCAGGAAATCATGGGGAGCATATGCATACAGAGAAATAATAAGATCTTTGAAGGGTGACTAAGTGTAAGCTCATGTGGGCGAGGGGAAGAATGGAAGCAGCGGGGTAAAGGGCTTAATTTCACAACTCTCGAGTGAAATTTGGGTCTTATTTACCTTTGTACAAAGCTGACAAAGCAGAAGTCGTAATGCCCTGAAGTATCTGCTGCATTATGGCACTGCTGTTCGAGTTTAGTAAGCTAGTAAAATATTGGCTGTGATTCTTTCTGGGCTTTGGAAGATGAAGAATTCACTGTAGCTTCCTTGGATGGCAAGAATGTGCTCAAGGAATTAACAGCAAAAATTATGCAAACCATTCCCTGGGATCTGTGCATAATTTTGATGCAATCTTACAAAACAGATATGTTGACATTACCAAATGCTGTCTTTGGCAGATGGGTCATGAGAATTGCCAAATTTGTGACTGTCCTCTTTACAATGTGGGAATCCATAGGAATAGACTGATTGGTGGGGAAAAGCTGAAAGTGGAATTTCTTTGGTTGTATATCAGACTTGTATGGAGATTAGTGTGGAAGGTCTTTGGTGTGGGGGATGATAACACACCAATCTGTGATCCACATCCAACACTGAAAGTTATTTGTATGACAAAAATATGTTTTGGTGTCGGGAACACCCCAGGACTTTATTGCAACACTTTGACAACACCTTGCACTGATTTTTCGTAAAAATTCAGACCATCTCTCTAGAGAAATTATGGTTAAATGTTTTAGGCTCTTTGGAGGCATCAATTCAAATCCTAGATACATCCTCAAATAGGAATCTTTCAGGATAGTGTTTTGTGTCTGATTCATCCCTGTGCCTCATTAGGGAAGAAGCAGGGAAACAGTTCCAAATTTGTCTACGGACATCTTAATTGGATATAGCCGTTTCTGGTTGGGTTTTTTTTCCCTATTTTGTAGAGCTGCATTTTATGAAAATGCCATGATTTTCCCTATCTGACTAACATTGCTGCTCCTCAGCATTTCTACCTACCTTTGACAGCATAGGAGGACAGCAGTGATGGCATCAGCATCAGCACAGGTGTCACTGCTGAATGCAAGGCTGTAGAAGGCAAGGCTGTGTATAAGTGTTACGTAAGCAGCAGCCTCAGCACTGCAAGCTTTTGGAGGAAGACTTTATTTATTTTTATTTTTTTGGTCAACATAAGAAAAGCAGGTATAACACCTTTAAGTGCTGCCTGTCCATGCCCAGCCAACCAGCTTCCAACTAGTAGTAGCTGTAGCTAGTAGCTTTTCCCAGTAAGATATAGTAGCTCAAGCATGCGTTACACTGGCATGGCCACATTCCTTCTGCTTCTCATGCTAATGCAGTCCTTGCTATTTGGGTCATCTCTGTGCTGAACATAACATCCTTAATGTTTTCAACTACACTCTCATGAAATTTTCACCTATCACTTGGGCTTAGATGCTGTAACCATTGAGAGTCTGGTCATTTCTACCAGCAGGGGGAATGAGCTATTATTGCCAGCACTGGCACAAAACCAAATGGGTTTCTGTTAGGCATGAATAAATTTAGGCGGGAAAGTAGGAGGATTTACTTAGTGATTCTAACAATCAACTTCTGGAACAGCCTTCCAGTGGTTGTTGGAGGGCAAAAACCCTAACTACTTTTAAATGCAATGTATAAGAGGAGCTGTGGAATAGTACTGCCCATGGTAGCTGGG
Source organism: Coracopsis vasa (assembly GCA_026283785.1). Lineage (NCBI taxonomy): Eukaryota > Metazoa > Chordata > Aves > Psittaciformes > Psittacidae > Coracopsis > Coracopsis vasa. Next base: position 33,036 of record JANHGB010061550.1, read on the forward strand.
GTCTGGACTTGATGACTCCAGAGATCTCCTGCAGACCTTTTCTCTCCTGGACATATGCAAGTGGGTCATGGAAAGAGTGATAATGTCTTCCCTGTCCTTTGCAAAATTGCACTGGAATAGCTGCAATATGGCTTTTTTAGAACCTGCCACTTGGAAGTGTTTGATCAGCTGTGGCAAGTTCTGGGGATGTGAACTCCATGTGTTTAATTTGAAGGAAATATAAATCAAAGTACCTATCCAAGTTAGGTTTCCTCTGCCATCCCATCCGACTTTCTTGACACTGTTTTTACAATTTAACTCACAAGAGTGAAACGAGCTAGCAAGGAGCAGGCTGATGTCATAGCCACACTTAGAAGTGCTTGCTTATTAGAAGACCAGCATTACTGTTTTTTTTCTGCTGGTGGCATATGTTTTACTTGCTAAGTATATCCGTATCAGAACAGCGAACAAATGTGTTCTCAGTAGGCTCATTGACCAGCATGTTTCTGCTGCTGCTTTGTCTCTTATTAATAAATTGGACAATGTGGTGAATAATTGGACAGTTTTGTGTCATGATATTTCCATTGATGGCAAAACCACCTCACTGCAGTATCTTGTCTACAATGACTTACATGCAGTTGTTCAAACACTGCTGAGGGATCCTACTGAGCAACCTGTAAAATCTTTTGGCTGTGAATGCTTAGTTAATTATACAAGGGTACACAGTGAGTTAATTCTGAAATAAGTCTGGTGTGGTATTCAAAATAAATTTCTCCTGCAGTCAGAAGTAGATTACTGAGGGTAAGTTGCACCTGGATGCAAATTGAACTGCAATTAATAGAACCTGTGACTCATTTACTATTAGCAGCTGTGTTCTTTTCATTCTTTGCTGAATGTTAGTAAGGTATATTCTTTTGATCATCTTGTTTTCTTCACCTGACCTTACATGAACATTTCATAATGTTGATGAGAGGGAGCTGGCAAGTATAGCCTAATTACTGTGTATATTCTAACCTAGAGTGCTGGAACATACCGTACTCTGAAAAGAATTCATTTGTGTAGAATCACTAGTTAGAGGAGTAGTTAATGATGATGTGCACACAGATCTTGGTAAATGAGTGACATTTCTGATGGAAAAATGGCATTTTGACTGTATTCTATTTTATAGTATTATTGTGTTTAAAATCATGTTGTGCCCAATACTGTACTTTGTTCCACTGTTCTATGTGGAGGGGAAAACTGGTTTTAAGGCTCTGTTGAAACATGAACTAAATAAGAGGAGAAAGCGCTTCCTCTGAAGAGTATGAGGTTGAAATAAAGAAGATGGAAAAGTGAAGAGCAATAGAAGCTCCGTTCTGTTAGATCTGTGGTTTGGAAAACAATGCTTGCTTTGTAAGAATCTAGAACCAGTGCTCTGTTTCCTGAATATGTCTGATGTGTATGTCACATTACTGCAAGAATTTATGCTCCACCTCCCTCACCCCCTGATTGCTAAAAAGTATTTAAAGAAGCTAAAAGAAGCAGAATAAATGAAAAGTACTTATTTTTCTGACTAAATGCTGGGTTGCTGCTGTGCTGTTAGGTGGTGGGATGTGTAGCAAGGGATGGTCACATAAAAAATAAATTGTTACAGCCCTTCATATAGAAACATTCTCTTATATAAATATTCTCTCTCATACTAATAACTGAGGAGCTCTTTGAGAATAGCTGAACATGGGGAATGAGTGAGTATTCAAACATGTATGATTAAAAAAGAGTTATACTAATGCAGTGAGTTGTTCATTGCAATTACCAGGCTTCTTCTAAGTATAGATTATCTATACTTACAGTGCATATGATATAAAGTAAGGAAATATGAGTGACATGAAGTTTCAGTACAGCTTTGTCTTAGCTGTTAACCCCTGCTGAGAAACAGAGAATGGCTACCACCTTCTTTTGCATGCAAATTACAGATTGTGTGGATTAGTTATGTGCCAGCTAATGAGGTGCTATTGTTACTCAATGTACCCTGTGTAATTACTGCTTTTTAGACCTGCAGTGTGCTTGGTAGCCCTCCCAGAGCTGTTATATTTCTTTTGTTATTTACAGTATTGTCTGTTATTTGCTATTGCAAATCAAATGGAAATTTCTCTAATGGGCCTGTCATTTTGTCCTGTGTCTGTAGAGCACAGAGCACAGCGGGACCTTGGCCTATGGCTGAGCCTGCTAATGCTACAGCAATATGAATAAATCATAGTCATACTTGACTACTGCACTCTTTGAGAGCAGAGTTCAGCAATGGCTGCTCCTACTCTATTTGTGCTGCCTGTTTCCTATGGCATTATATCCTTCATCACCCAGGGCCACTCTTGAGCTGCCCAGTTGGTATCATCTGTTATTACCAAGGTAACTATGCTAGTCTTCCTATGCTTAACCTCCTGTTAAACTGCATGTTTGATATTGTGGTTTCCTCTTCTGTAATGATCATCACTATTTTAAACTTGGCAGCCAGGGCTCTTATGGCATCTTTGCAAAGACCTTCTGATAAGTTAGTCATCCATGTTCACATCTCCTGGACTTGTCTCCTTCCTATTCCATCTGCAACAGAAATATTCTTCTTTCTATTAAAGCAGAAAACTGTTTGTCTGTGTGAGGAATATCCAGGAATATCCCACCTGCTCATTTGTTACAGGACCTAACTGAATTCTTGAAATAAGTGTTAGATAAGGCATTACTGTTAAAATCCATATTTTTTCTTTATTTCATGGTAAGACACAGTCTTATTGCGCTCACTTGGCAAGTTCATTTTTATGCCTTGATAAGGAGCAGTTGTTTAAAAATGTATCCAATATAGAGGCTTTCCCAAGCCAAGTGATATGCTAACCTTTTTCTCTTTTCAGGTGGTATCAGAAAAGGCATCTTATCATTTTGGAAGGTTGTATCTTTGCCACTGGATTAACAGAGCCTGGACTAACATTTCCCAGCTGGCTGTTAATATGAACAGGCAAGACTACGATCAGCAATTTTGCATCTGAAGCCTCTTTGATTTGAATTGTAGCATTACAAAGTTTCATCCCATATGCTCACTGACCCCCATCCTGTCAAGGGAGGAATGAATTTAAAAGCTCTAGGCAATCATCTGGAGATGTGGTGTAAAATCTATTTATCACCCAGATTGAAAGTAGTCTATACCTTGCACAGTGTGTGTGTGCTCCCTAGCCAGTCTTGAAGCACCAGCTATCAGCTGTTTCCTGTGTGCCTCTGACTTAGGCATTTCAATTTCATTTGGTACAGATGCTGCTACAATAATCCACACTTCTGGTGTTTTGTTTTCAGACATCTGCAGTGCAGTCTATCTGGGATTATTTCACGGTGTTTCTCAAAGATGAAAACAGGTTTAAAAAACCGCAACAAAACCAGCTGTCATTCCTGGTGGGGTATTTCATCTTGAGGTGATTGCGCTCTGTGAACTGCACATGGCATCTGAAGGTTTGTAGGTTTATGAAACACAGCTTGAGTGACATACCCATAAGGGACTAGGAAACCAGGCGTGTCTGCTTCAGATGGTTATTCAGGTGATTATTTCTGCTGCAGACTTGTACATGAGCTAAAAGAACTTTAGATAATCTTTTCCCTAGACAACCTTTGTAGAAAGGGACAATCATTATTTTCTTCCCTCAAAATCTGGACATAAAAAATAAGAATCACAGAATCATAGAATAGCTTGGGTTGGAAGGGACCTTCAAATATCATCTAGTCCAACCCCCCTGCAATTGCCAGGGTCATCTTCATCTAGATCAGGTGGCACAGAACCACTGATAGTTTCAGAGAGCAGGTGTTTCTAGTATTCATTATTGCTAGACTTCTTGGGGCTTTTTGTTGTGTGGTGAAAGTTAGTTTCTGGATTATTTTTGTTGTTGTTGTTTAAATTGTGTGGTCATTCGACTCTTTTGTTCTTTGCTCTTTTTTGTTATTTGTTTTAGATATAGATGCACAGACATAACTGGTCCTTTGATCTGTTTATATATTTATGGGGAGGAAAGAGCTGCTGTTGATTTAAATATTGCAGTGGTACTTGATGATGAGGAACAGCTGGGCTTACCTGGGCTGCATGGAAAGTGTCTGGGAATGTGAGCATCGAGGAAGACCATTTTTTATAGAAAACTGTTACAGCTTTCTCCCTAGACTCAAGCAACAGAGAAATCCTAAGGCATGTTTTCCGTTCTTTTTCACACCTGGTCATCCCATGGGTCTTTGTCTTCTATGCGTTTGTCTGCTGCTACATGCTCAGATTTTGAGCTTCCACAAGTAGCACCTATTTGACCAGAATGAGAATTCAGCATTAATTTTTTCTTTTAAAGTAATAACCCTACTGCTATGAAGTAGTCTGCATGGTAATGATGTGTAAACTGTTTGTACTTTCTAAATGAACAATGATAATGAATTCAGGCTAGAATCTCAAGAAAATTATGTGGAGCAGAGGAAATCCATGTGGTACACAGGCTCAGATTAGAATGAATGAACTGACAAATAAAAAGCAATATCCAGGCAAAAAGGAGAAACATCTTTTTTTCCTCAGCAGTAAGACCCACACCAAAATATGACATATCTATTCTTGGGTATTAGAAGTCTGCTGGGCAAAATGTTCACCAAGAACTCAATATCTAAACTTGTCTCTGAACTCCTGAAGCCATGGAATGAATACAAACCAGCAGATTAATCTTCTCCTATCTCTGTGAAGCTATTTTTATCTTTGCAAATATTCTTCATATTGGTGGTTCACCCCAGGCAGGCTGAAGTATGAGAGATACTATTCACTGTACAGAAATGTGCTAATACTTCATTCTCTTTGTGGTCCAGAACACAGCATGCCAGAGTGGATTTATACCAGGTCACCATCGTGCACCTCTGTGCAGTGCTTCTCTGTTTATTGCACACATGTCCATTTTCTTTGTCAATATACATTCACTCTTTTGGTAGGCTTTGGTTCTCACCTCCATACCCACTTCACTGCATGCTGTCTGCAGTCAGTAGGGATGAGTGGGTTGCAGGGCCTGAAGAAGAGAACACAAGGACTGAGATGCAAGGAACAAATGTGTTGGCTGGAGGTGCTGGGAGCGAGCAGAAGCACCCTGAAGCTCCACACTGTGATTGGAGCAGGGGGAGGGTTCATGGGGGAGATGAGGGCTGCGAGTTGTGAACTTGAATTTGTATTCCCTTTGCCTTTCGTGTGTGCCCAGGGAGCGGGAGCTTCCTGGCTCCAGCTCAGGTCAACAAATTGGCCTGTGGCTGCTGCTTCACGCCTCCAAAGTCTCTCCCAAGCCTTGCCCAAGGCTGCCAGTTTCTAAAGCAATTCCCCCCCGTGTGAAGTTCTTAAAATGAGTTGAGAATTCCCAAACTCGGCTCCTTGCAGCTGTGCACGCTGCGATGGCGGGTGTCTGTGTGTTAACCACTCTGTGACATACAGTGACAGTTCTCAGTACAACCCCTCGGTGTTGCTGTGGGACGTGTGGGGCAGGTGCGGCCGTTGGTTTTACCCTTAGCCCTCGGGGCTGTATTAAGCCAAGGGGGAGGATCGCCTTTCCCGTTGATTTTACAGGAGGTTTTAATGGGACGCGACACCCTCTTCACCGGGGCACTGACGGCACCAGTTAAAAGAGGGGATAGTGTGCCTTAACGCCCCTCGGCGGCAGCACAATGGACAGCGCCC
>JANHGB010061555.1:0-28726 GCA_026283785.1 Coracopsis vasa
CCAACCTGGCCTTGAACACCGCCAGGGACGGAGCATCCACAACTTCCCTGGGCAACCCATTCCAGTGCCTCACCACCCTAACCCCACAGGGGAACACTTGTTTTTGCTCTGCATCTAGCATCTGAAATAGGTGTCTACCCATGGTTCAGCTACTGAAGAAATTAAGTAAATAGACGTCTATGAGCTGATTCTATTCCCAGTGAAAGCAACGCAGCAACGTCACTTTCTTCCCTCAAATGAACGCAAGCACACTTCTCAAGTTCAGCAAGGTGTGTGGAGGCTGCTAAATACATCACATTTGCAGAATAAGTAAGTGAGATCTTCCTAATGCATTAAGAAACATAAGATACTACTAAAATCCAGTAATATTATTTCAAATTGTAAGAGTTACGAATAATGTTGCAAGATGTATCAGGCAGCTAGAAATGTAGAGAGAGAGGGAGATAAATATCAAAGAAAGGATGGTTTGGGTAAGGAAGAGGAAATGCTGAGATAGAACTTATGAAACTCACATTAGATTAAAAACCAGACACCCACAAGATAGGTCCTTAACTACGGAAAAGAGAAAATTATAACTGAGACATTATCTTCATAGTGATCCATAGGCACGCACAGAATTACTGCAGACATTTACTGAAATTTACATTACCCAGCTCAATTATGGATAGCCATATATCTGCTATATCAAGGCTTCAGCATCTGAGACCAGTGTCTTAGAAACCTGTCTGCATTTAAGCTGCTTCTTTCTGCACAGGCACCCAGACTGATTAGGGTAATGGCACGCTGGCTATGACCAGACAGGCAGCACTTTCATCTGTGTCCTGTGTCAAAAGATTCAAAGAGGATGAAAACGAGCTTGCAAAAGGATGAAATCTGAAAAAAAAAATCTGAAATCTGAAATACATGTATCAGAGGAAAGTTAAGACTCATGTATAGCAGCTTCTTTAAAAAAGATTGTGGAACAAGAAAATGACAGCTATTACAAGCTGATTACAAATACTATACCCTTAAGAAGGTTTTGCATCTATCTACAATAAAGCAAGCTTTGATCTACTTGTATTTAATTTGCTACATAATTAAAACTGCCCTATAAGCCAAAGTTAATTTAAGCAGTCATATGTTCACCTAGAATAATTTTCAAGAAATCCTCTTCCTCTTCAATTATATTGCCATATGTTAATAGCTTTTAATAGATTTCTTTATTTACATATGTGTCATAACTGACCTGAAAGATCAATTTCATAGCATCCAGTAAAGAAGCACCTGTTCTAACTTTTCCTGTATATAGCAGATTCACAGCAGCTATTACTCTTTTTTTAACTTGCAATTTGTTTTTTTGCATCATGAAGAACTCAATGCAATTATTTCCTAAGTGTGCCATCTCTGCTCCATGCTTCATTCAGTAAAAACTGTTTACAGATGCCTTAGTGGTAAGTTGAGCTGTAGGAGCTATAATGCGTGAGCTGGATGTGACGGACAGCTTGGCTACATGACGCCTTGCAGGCACACTGTTTTATTTATGTTGCATATTACTGATAACACTAAGGTGTGTGTTTGAAAGGCTGACACGGCACCCAGCGAGTAGGAGATTCCCCACCCTTGCTGTCTGCTTTGGTTTCCTCCCAGGGCTGGGACAGGAAATGCGGTGGATGCAATACACGCAACTCCTCAGCCCTCCATAAGCACCATCAGTGCTGCAAAGGCTACTTAGTTTGGCCACAAACACGTAGGTGATTACTAGCTTCTGTTTAAGTGTGGCAGATTTACTGAGAATAAACAGTTAGTTATTTGTTACAGAAAACAAACCATAATTTCCTACCATCAGCGAAATCACAATTAGCATTTGCTCTCCAAATTCTGTTTTTCTGAGGCCTAAAACTACCATAAAAATTCTAACTGAAGGCAAACTCTTTTCCCGTGATATTTTTTTCTCTTTTTTTTTCTTATTTTTTAAGTTACAATGGTATGAACCATTCTAGCAAACCCAGATATGAGAATGTGTTGCACTTTGCATTTCGAAGGGAAAGAGATGGGTATTGGAATAAGGAGGCAGTGTATCTGTGCAAGGGAATGGTGTGACTAGAAGCAAGTAGCTGACATTCAGGTGTTTATTCAGAGATTTTCATGGCCATACCCTTTTGTTGTATTTTACAGTAAGGTAGCACAGGACACTTCAACTTAAGCAGCAACTGTGGATCCTGAGCTCAGCTGGACACTCCATTGATTTGGCTATAGGCATTTGAAAACATTTATTTATTTATTGCCAACAGAAGAGCTGCTGGGTTTTTTTTCCTTTCTATACAAAGTGTGAGGTGTCCCTGCCCATGGCAGGGGGGTTGGAACTGGATGATCTTAAGGTCCTTTCCAACCCAAACCTTTCTATGGTTCTAAAGGGATCATGTCTATAAATAATAGAAAATATTTTTGCTATATTTTTATAAGAGAATGTTGAACACACTTAGAAAGGGATTCTGGCACAAACAAAATCAATATATTTTCCTTAAAAAAAGAAAGGCTGACATCTGAATAATTTACATACACTTGGCTTAGAGCCCACATCTTTAGCATTATTGACTAAGAAAGATGTGCATGCAATAAGCTTTAAGAATTTACTGTTTCTACTCATTTTTCTTAGCTTTTCCTATTCCCAACATTACATTCTATGTTTCTTTTCCCAACTGCAACTTGCCTAAAATATATTGGCTAAACAAAAATGTGTAGCCAACGGGTCAGATGAGGCTACAGTTCCTCTTTGACACCAAAGCCTATTAAACCCACAATTTCAACAAGAATTACAGAGTCCTTCCCATACCTGTAGAGGACTCATGCCATGTTTGACATGCCTCAGAGTTCATTCATATCGTTGTTCTTTCCAAACCCAGGTCCTAGCTTGAGCAACTCTTCCCCCAGCCCAAGGGAAAAACCCAGTCAGGAGTGGCAGGGAGGTAAAAAGATGGATTAAAGAGTCCCTTTGTGCCGGTGCTGACACAACTGGCACTGATGTTTGCATTTGTCTTCATGTGTCTATTGTGTATTAATCTCACCTAACTCTTTTTTGCACAGGCTGCTACTGTAGGGAAATCATACTATTCAGCTTTCTCAGGCTGACATCCTTTTTCCCAAGTCACTTTTTCACAGCTATTTGCATTTACTGTAAGAGCAGCTCTCCCATTCCCCAGGCTCTCTAAAGAGAAATGCCAACAAATCCAAGTCCTATAGTTCATTAAAATACATGCACCTGCAGGACCAACATAAAACGCATCACCTGAACAAATGGTTTTCGGGAAGAAGGGAAGCAGACCTCTTTTTTTTAAGAAAAACCAACCTATCAATTGAAATGAAATTTGTTGATACCTTCTTTACCCTTCCTTAAGGTTGTGTCTTAACTGCTTGAGTAACAGTAAACTGATGCTATTGACCGACTATAAGATTTCATGCCATGGTCTTGGCAGGTGATTTTAAGTAATAGACAGTCTTGAAATTACTGCATTAAAATATATTTGTGCCTTCGAAAGCACGCAGACACACTGAAACCAAATCCACATGAAGTAAAAGTTAATCTTTTAAAGGTTCAGTGAGTATTTACTTAGGTTAAGGTATAATTTCTGAGGACTGGTGCACTTCATGCAAAAATCCACAAAATAATAAAAATACTAATTATGAATGGAAAACCTCACTGTCGAATATGTCAATTCAGTTAATGAGTAAAGTATTAGCTCATATTGCTCTTCTGCTTGCTGAAAAACAACATCTCACATGCTGTAAAGCTGTGCTTTCAGAGCAAGGATATCCCCTACGCAGTGGCTCTGCAGGCAGCTGCATCTGCTTTTGCAGTGCTTATGTATTTTCAGACAACAATCACACTTGATAGAAGACATAGACCAAAAAAAAAAAGGATTTAAAATAAAATGCCTAACAGTAAGGACTGCATCAAGAGAGACAATGGGGTACCAGGAAACATGGAATTCTTATTACACTCCCACGTTTGCAAAATAGGAAAATCTCCTAAGAAACACGGTTGGTAAGTCAGTGGATTTGCTTCTCGCGTGAGGCTTTGATATGGGTTTTTTAGGTACCTGAAGGTTGTTTTTTGACAGCGCCCTTGTTTTGTTTACAGCACATTGCTGGGATACTCCCTTTGATTCAGCCTGACACACGTGATGTTCCGACAGCTTCTGTTCTGCAGTGCTGCTGCTGCACTAAAAATAGCTTCCGCTTGCTTTGGCTCCACATCTAATTTATGGAAACTCACAGAAAAGAAGGCCCCTGTTAGTGGGTGAGCGACGTACGATTTTGCAGCTTGTGCTGTTAATCTCACTTGGCCTCTTGAAATGCATCACTGAAAATTTAGAATTTAAGCCTGCAGTTAATGGTTAGGGGGAAAGAAGATAATGCTTTATACCTTTCATTTATTTTTAAGGTGGTTTAATACTAACTTAGCTGAAAACACAGAACAGTTGGACTACGCTATTTAAAAATGCTGAGAATTTAGAATATAAATTCATAAAGGGCTACTAGTGCCCACAGTTGTTTAGGGAAAGTGCCATAAAGATTTTCTTAATTGGTTTACAAATTACAGTAAAATTATAAACCTCCTGTTTGCTAGAACAGCTTTCAGATGTTTTATATAAACTTCTTCATTGCTCCATGAAAGTAATCATACAAGTACATCCTTCAAGAAATGCTGATTTTACAAACTTTGCCACAAAACCTGGTCTAGTGGGAGGTGTCCCTGCCCATGGCAGAGGGGTTGGAACTAGGTGGTCTTTAAAGTCCCTTCCAACCCAGACCATTCTATGATTCTTTGAAAACCCGCCTCTGCATGAAACAGTATTTTGCATACATATCTCAACACATACCCAACATGTATCTTTCTCTGAAAAAGTCAGTTCATGTTAAAATTCAAATGCCAAAGTTAATTTAAGAAAATGGTTATTTTTCTTTCTATAAAAGAATATGGTTTAATTTTCTAAAGTAGAATTTTTCAGATATTCAGTCACAGCATCACATTTAGGAATGTCACCGGCTGAGCTGGAGCCACTTTCAAGTGAAAATGATCAGAAACAGGGATAGCATAAGTCTAGTATCTGTATTAATGCATTAGCTGTTTAATGGCTGAAATCTGTGAAGACAGGAACACTAAAGTAATGAATATCAATTCCAAAACTGGAAAGGAAGGCCTGTTTTTTGTTGAAGATTTTACAGCAAGTAATGAAGACAGTAAGAAAATTTGGAATCAGATTTTATTTCAGACATGAACTTTTAAGTTAAGGAAACTTCAAAAGGCAATGAGCAGCTTAAGAAAAGAGAGATTTCAATGCTTTAATCTTGTAAAAACCTGCAAATAAACTGACTGGCTTTGTCCAGAAAGGCTCCCTGCATAAATTTAGCAGTCTGTTTGCAAGCTATCAATTTAAGGATTGGTATCTCATCTGTTATCCAAGTAGGGACATTACTTAGCAACTACCATGGCTAAAAAGGAATTTTCATAAGTCTCAAGAGAGGTTATGATTTATCGACCAAAAAACTCCAACAAAATCCTGAAACCAGTTCAGGCTGGCTACAGTTAGCTGCTTATGAGTTATATGACTAAGTAATGGTCACAGTGAGTCTGTATCAAGCTATTTACGCAATGTATACTGTGCTGTGTTATTGATAAAAGGTCTTTAATTGAACAGACAATTCTTAACTTCAATATACCTTTTAAGTAAACCCTTTTTTACATCCTGCCATGGGGGTTAAAAAAAAAGACAAAACCCTGTCACATGCGTAAACTTTCATAAAAAGGGCATAGTCTAAGAGAAGAATGAAAAATAGCAGCTCTGCAGCAGAGTTTTTGTATGCAACTATGTGTGACAGAAAGGGAATGGAAGAAAGTGAGGAAACAGTATGATTTAATCCTTGCAGGAGTGTAATTTTCCTTTCTGCCCTAACTGTTCAATTCTTTTATTTCCAAGGAGTTGAAAACAAAAGCTTTAAAAGCCTCTTTTTCTATCTAGGGTACAGAAACATGAAAATCTGTTTACATTCCTAATTATAAACATGTATTAAAAATCCCTGGTCTATCTCCAACCCCAAATCAATTTGATAGCATTCAAATCAATGTTTACACTCTGGCACTTGTTGCCTTCACAGCTTCAGCTCTGTGCCTCTATGCTGCTGATAGAAGCGGGAAGCATGAAGTTCCGCAGCCTTGCACTGTAATTTAATTGCTAGAAAGCAAAAGAGAGATGGGATGTAGATCTAAGGTCTTAAGTTTTGGCGTGGACAGAGAGCAGAGGCAGCCATCCCTTTAAACATCTCACAACTCTGCTGTGTTCGTCTCTCCTATTAGTGCTAGGATAACAGCATGCGAATACAAAGCCTGGCCCTGCCTTAATATAATTCGGAACGTTACATAAGTGCTTGATAAACAAAGCAGGCAGCTAGAAATGAGATAACCTAGCCATGTGTATATTCAGCTGACTACTTACTTAGATTCCCAGCTACTATGCTGTGACTGTGATGAAGTGAAAGAAAATGGCTGTAAATACCAACCTCTAAAGGCATTCTTGTATTTTTTAGGACACCTTAGTTTTTAACACCATCTGCAGGATAAATATTGTCAATGTTTTAAATATGGACAGAGTACATTTTTTATTTCCTTTTTCTCCTACGCTTCTGAAGAGCAAAATCATTGGCAATACAGGAGGCACTTCAAAAGCATCTCCTACCTACCCACAGCTACACAGGACTGGTCACATCTTTTGCATGCACCTTTAGAAACGTACTACAAACTAAATGATACTTCTCAGCTTTGCAATGTTAATACCAGACAATAATTAGGATGGAAGTTGCCAGACATATTATCTAAATATCCCACTGCACAAAATACACATGCAATGCCATGAAAGATCCCAGGAAAAAACTCAGACACAATTTCTAATATCTATCCTTCTTGGTCATGTAAGAAACATTTAAAGCAATATTAACTGCATCTGTTGTCTTATTGCTGAATGAAAATAAAGGCCATGAAAATAAAAGCATGGAAGCAAACTGACCCAGCTTCATACTGATCAGCAATTATTGAACCTAGTATGTTCCTAGTCAATTAAAAACCTACTTTTAAAAAAGTTTACAAATATTTTAAAACAAAAGCACACTGCTCCGGAATAGCAGCTAGAAAAGCCAGGCAAAGGAAAGAAAGAATGCATGGGAAGTGCTGATAAAAGAAGACCCACACAAAATGAAACAAACCAAGAACCCCAAATGAGAATTTAAACTTACTTAAGCTACACTTCCAGAAGTTATCTTAGCTGTACTAAAAATATACATCAAAATGCCCACACTACTGCTATCTGAAGCTCCCTTCGGTTGGGCCCTCTTCCTTTAGAGCAAACAAAGTCATAGTAATAGCTAGCTTTCTTCCAACTTCCCCTGTGAACAAGATCCGCTCGAGAATATAAGTGGTCAGCCACTGCTACCAGTTCTACAAACTTCCACATTTCTCTAATTCTATTCATTCTCTTGCCTTATTATATTTCGAAGTGGTATAACAGCACATGCCAGAATTTTTCGTAACTCCTTAGAGGGGTGGCTGTTACTTCTCACCCATCACCTTCTCAGGTTAGACAGGAAGCATCATCCAAAAATCATACATTTGTTGCAAAGTCAAGAAATAAAAGACAATTCTGATCTTTTATACACAATATGATGGGATTTGTACTTTCTCAAATATTAAAACTTTTTTAAAACCACAAAAAGTGTTTGGCTGCCCTACACTAAACCAAGGGAAGTGCATTCTCCCAGCTGCCACATGAAGCAGTGTTTCTCGTTAAGACAAGTTTTCAAGGTTTTTTTTAATTATTATTAGGAAAAAAAAAAATATTTTTTTTATGCACGTATCCCTAACTGATGGAAGGAAATTGCTTGCCGTGAGATTTATGAAACATGCCCTGTGACCATCTGGTCACCTGCTGCAGAGTTGGGGTTGATGAAGAAAAGGGATGGATACAGGGACATATTCAACCACCTCCCTCCTTTGGGGCCAGATAAAGGCTTTGTCGACTGTAATTCCGTGCTTTGGTTTCTCTAGGGCTCAAGTATGGGGAGAAACACAGAACAAACCTATCCATGCAATTCTAAAGGACTGACATGGGTCATCTAATCACCTGCACCAGGATGGGTGAGGTAGGAGTTTTTGAAGTGAAGTTTCCTTAACTGACAGAACATAACCTTGAGATTGGGTGGCAGGGTCCAGTTCTGCCACCCCTTGCAACTAAAGGCCTGGCAGCAGCTATGACTGTCACCTTCAAATGTGGTCAAGAAACGGGCTGCAACAGCAGATGCACCAGGCAGGCCTGAGGACCTTCATTTCTGTGCAAGGCCATCTGAAGTGCCCTCCCAAGTTCAACATGTTAGAAGCAGTAAAATAAAAGCAAGTCAATGCAGCATGCACGGTGTAGTGTAGCACACTGTGAGACTGAAAATAAGACAAGGCATACTGGTCAATTACACTGATGTTGGCTGATGCAAGTCTGTGCAATGTGCAATCAGTATTTCCCATAAAGAGCTAGTGTGTAATTCAAATATACTACCATTTGTGCTATGCCTTTCAGGCCTCAGAACTTTTCTAGTAGAGTTACCTTTGAACTTCCATAGATATGCTTATTTAGGAGGACTAGCTGTCACAGATGCACAGATCATTCAGTGCATGGGCAATGCCTCCTAGTATGAGCTGGAAAATCACAGTAAAAATAGCAGGGACAACTGAAAATCTGGTGTCAACTCTAGGAACTGTTCAACACGAACCTTAAATACAGACATGATTTACACTGGGACCACTTGCTGCGTGACAAAGAAAACAGTATAAGCCTCACCAGTGGAAAACAAGTTTACGTTAAGAGTTACCATTATTGCTTTCCTTGCCAGTTCTATCATATCATGAATAAAATATGTACATCTTTTTCTAGCAGACTTCAACTACCAACTAAAGACACTGGAAGAAAATACTTCTTTTAAGATGATGAAGTATTATGCGACAGTGAACCCCTATACTGTTAGTGTCCTTACACTATAACAGATTTCCCTATAAAAATTAAAGCCACTCAAAAGAGATTTTTAAAGTTAAGCTTAAGGAAATAGCTGATAAAAAAAAGTAAAGAAGATCAAGCCAGCTTAAAGAAAGAGTATTTCAGAATACAAAAAAAAAACCCAAACAAACAAAAACTAAGAAAATAATCTGTGCTTTAATGATAGGCTTTTCAATTCCTATAAAAAGTCCCTTTTCTTTCTGAAAGTCCTCTAACTGCAAGATTTTGCTGCACCATTTGCAGTGCAAAGGGCAACCAGGCCGACACTGAGAGAGGGGCTGCAGTGGCTGCATGTATAGAGATTGCAAGGGGGCTGCTCCACTGCTAATGATACAAGAAGTCCCCACCACAGCCTGTGGGCGGAGAAGATTACCATTCTCCACGGCCTTGCCTGGAGAACGAGCCTTTCTGGAAAACCGTCTTAGGAAGAGCCCTTGTATCAATGCAGCCATATTGATCAAGGGTATGACTCTTCTCACACTCCTCTTCCAACAGAGAAAAAAATAGCCTCCTAGAAAAAATAGCCAAACCTGTCTGTAAGGCACAGTCCATCCACATCTACTGCTTAGCATGCCTAAAATGGACAGATGGCAGATGAAATTGTCATATAATCTAATCAGCAGGAAACCAAATAGCATATATAATCTTAGCAGTCAGTCGTACAGAAGGACACTCCATTCAAACACTGCCTACCTGCACTGTATTTAATAAAAGAAGTGATGCCTTCCTATTCTAAATGCAATAATCATGGATTATACAGTATTATCCATTTTAGGGACAGATTATTGCATCTAACAATTCAGACCCCTGGATGGTCACTTTCTCCCTAGGCTGCCGTATCACTGGAAATCCATGGCTAACAGCCCTTGTATGAGCTCTCGTAAGAGAAACGGAGATTATACTGGTCTGTTGCATTAACTGATGCTTTTAAAATGCAGCCTGAACTAGCTACTGGATCACCTTTTGAAAACAATATTCTTTGGTGAGCTAAACACACTTGGGTGCTTTCTTATCATCTATCTCGGCTCTTCTCAAGCACCTTCATGGAAGATGCTCTTTCTATTAAGAGGAGCAAAGACTCCTAACTTTGGCTGGCTGTATTATGTTTGTTTTATAGCGTCTAAAGCAAACAACCCTCAAAGTCATTACTGGAAAATATCTACATAAATACCTACATCGTCCCTGACAGTCCTATAAGCGCTAACATTAGTCACAGACTTACCTCACTTAAAAGCTCTTTGGTGTACATACTTTACAGTGAGCAATTCAGATTTTGTCTACACTTGGCACACAGTAAAAATACACTGACCACTGAACACAGTTTTACTGCTAGCATAGATAGGGAAAATGGTACTTAATGACATTTGAATTGGTCACAATTTACACAGTGGCTTACAAACAAGACAAAACTGTTGGTAACTGTTTTCCAACATGGTGTATTTTCCCAGTGTGGTGAAAGAGTTGAACTGGTTAAGAAAAAATGTTCCTCAATCATTTTCTAAGTTTTCCTCTCCTCCTTAGGGGATCTTGCAACAACCTGTGCATTGCAGATTAGGTAAGCTAGTTAGGCTGCTTATTTACGCCCTATCCTTCATTCTAATTAGAATATTTTTCTAAAACCTTGAAAACATCTGCAATATTAAACAAAACAATATTTAAATTATAAAGAGCAACTAAGAGATTTTGGCTGCATTCATTTTACTTTCATTGAACCTGATTATTAGGATTCGTATCCTAGTTCTTAGAAATTTATAATTTGGTCTCATCTAAAGCTGTAGTAAAATGGAGCAGAGTTCATTTGATGTGCTGTACAAAGAGAATTGAGAAGGAGCAGGCCTGTATCTGTACTGCACCAAACACTTTCCAGGAAGTAATGAAGCTGTGCTGATACTTTCTAGACAGTATAATGATGTCTTTGGCAAAGAGCGGCGCTAACCATTGTTTCACAGCAATCGAAAGACAAACCAATACCTCTGATTGCACTGTACTGAAAAAGCCTGGGACTCCTTCACAATAACCTTTAATATAAAACACAGTAACAGTTTTTGTCCCTACAGATAGGTGAACTGAAAGACATGGATAAAGTACCCCAAGGCCAAGCCAGGTAATACATTCTTGAGTAAAGCTACAGCTCAAAGCTCTTTTTCCTGATCTAGGTCGCCCTTTTGTCTCCCCTGTGCAAATAAGGAAGACAAAAATCATAAAAACCCCAAATAATGCTTAGGAGATACCAAAAATCAGCATGAAACATGATTACAGCCTGCTTCAAGCAGCTCACGAATTGAGAAGTCAAACAATAGCACATGTTCTGTGAATTGGACATCGAGAATTCCCTTGACTCCTATTCCTATAAGCAAGCTATTGAGAAACACTGACATTTGGGCAATAAAAAAACACACCAAGAGAACACTGATTTCCCAATACAACTGCCATTGTAGTTTTCCTAGCTGTAAAACAATTCCTTCTCTCCATCTCCACTGCTGATTTGTCACAGCTTCTTTAACCAGTGCTGACAACAGGCCATTCACATCACTGTGCATTGTATTGCAGTTTCAGACTGATCCAAAACAGTATCTCAAGCTACAACAAAGAAAATACAAAGCAACATGCCATAACTTCTGAAAGGGGAGATGGGGAAGAGAAAGAATGCTTTCAGTTTAGTCCTGTTCTTCGAATAGAATATTACAAATAGAATAGCCAAAAGATCCCCAAACCTGTATAATTTCACTAAATGCACTTACCAACAAGCCTGCTGTAAAAATGACAATCAAAGATGATCAGCGAAAAAACAGCTTCTGTACTGTTCTATCTTACCATAATCAGACAACTTGTACCACCAGAACAAAAATCAACCTTGAGCTTTGTGAACAGAATACAATGCAACATGAACAGTCATTCTAAGAAACTAAAGCCAATTTACCTCTAATTCAATCTTACACAAGAACAGAGTCATGCAGTGACCTGGAATGATTTTTGTTTTTAAAATGGAGAAGCACTGCTGCTTGTGATAGTCTAGAACACATACCATACTGGACTACTATACTTTTTAAGTCTGCAGAACATCTCTGCCATTATCTGACTGCAGTATGAAGCTGCAGATTTGGCTCTATACCACATCTCAGCATAGTCCTCTGAAAGCCATCACCTCCAAATAACCCGTGAAACATTTATGAGTTGGAGCCTAAACAGTGCCCTGGGGAGGGAATGGTAAAGGGGAAGTGACATAGGGGACTGGAAGACAAGATGAGGGACTAAGAGGCAGAGCCCTGTTTAGTGCAGCAGCTAGGCAAGGGGGGAGGAAGGAAAGCAGCTTATTTTCAGAGCTTCTCAAGTTGGTAGCAGATCTGGAAGTCAAGTCTCTGGGGATAAATATTCTGTACCTGCATATGTGTAACACATGTTGCTCATACAACTGTATATATGGAAAACAATGTTTTTTGCAATGCAGAAAATTGCAACTGGCAAGTCACTCCCAGCTCAGAGCACTGAACAAGGTATGTAGATGAGTGAGTCAGATCTGAACAGATGTACTACATGTAACCTAGAGGAGAAATGCTTTGAGAAAGGTCTTGAGTTTAAACACGTGAGCAGCTCCAGGGAAGGCATGCAAAACCCAACCCAGGGCCTCACCATGGAACGAAAAAGACAATGAAAGAGCTGCCAGTGAAGGGAAGCACCTCTTTGGCCCCTGCTGTGCCACGCGCAGTCTGCTGTCACATTCCCTGTCACTCAAAATCTTCCACTGTTGATGGAAAGTGTTTTTGTTGCTTTTTCTGTTAGCAAGTGTGTTGAAAGTTAATGAAATTCCACTCAATTTCCTTCCTTCTCACTCCTTATTGGCCTCTAGCACATAACAAACAGAAGATCTCAATGCTTTCTTCTACTTTCACCTTGAGAAACAATTACAATTTGGTTATTTCACCTCTTAACAAAAGAGAAATAAATCAGGAGTCCTCACATTCCTCAGAAATGAGTTCAAGTGCTTCACCCAACTGGGCACTTTAGGGTTTAAGAATTTCAGCTGAGGCCATATAATTGGAGAAGAAATACTCTTTTCATTTGAAAAGGTAGTTTCTTACAGACAAAGAGTACTTCATACAAATAATTACTTAAAAGAATTATGGGTCTAGGAAGTTTGATTCCTGAAACCAGGTTCTACTTGTTACTTTATTTCTGTAAGGCTGTCATCATCTGAGAAGGAGCTATATTACCTACCTACTTTAAAGCTATATAGAAGCAGAAATGCATATAAAACTTAGTATATGATTTGTCAATAGTGTGACTATTTATGCACACTGTGCACCATTTGGGAATTTCCAACATACTTCAGTGGGAGTTTCTGATGGATTCTGTTCACTTGAGAATCATGAAACAAGAATGGATTTAGTAAAAATTGAAAACATCTGTTTTGAAAGAAATGCTTATTTCTCCTTTTTTTCTCTTGTTAGTATGCTTTGTCTGATGAGTGCATACCTTTATAAGTGACATGGTATGGTATGTGAAGACCTTGGGGTCTTCTCAGCCACTATATTATGGACTGCCTTGTGGAAACAGTTTTCAGCGTAGGTCGAGAGTGCCAAATGCATTGTACTGAATCCTTGTGGGGTAAGGGTTTGCAAATGCCCACAACACCCATACGGTTTTCCATTATTTCCCTATTGGATTTATGGCTGACTCCTAGCAGAAAGCAGAACCATTTCAAAATGCATGGAGTACTGATTGTACTGCTGAAGCTGATCTAAAATGAAAGTATTTGCTCTTCTCTCCTGCCTTTTCTTTCCCTAAACTCAATTTGTAGTTCATCTGGAAACTGTCTTATCTGTCATGCATGCCCAGATCTAGCACTTACTGAGCAAATCGCTACATATGACATTCTCTTACTTCAATACAAAGTATGAAGAAGGAGTCACATGCCAAGATAGAATGGAACTGCCACAGTCAGAATTATGCAGAAAGCAGACACCTATCAGGATATTCTTTACAGAAAATGAAAAGAGGCCTCAACTGTGGTATGACCAACAGAAAAATATAATAGCATTACACAGTACCAATATTAAGGTAATTTCAAATTTAGGTCAGATGCATCTGATAATGGTCTGCTCCCCAACAGGATGCAGTAGAAAAAAAATCATGTAAGAACTTCTTCGGTGTATAAATGCAAAGCCTTTAGTTAATAAAATACGCTACATTGCTCTCTAGTCTTTGCAGATACACGATATTTTCTGAATGAACAGCCCTGTATTCTGCCTAGGCAGATCACATTAAAAAGTATGAAATTACTAAAAAACAGTCTAAGAAGGCTTGTGAATAGCAGACAGAATAAACCAACTTTACATATCGAAGTCACCTTACTGTGATTGACTAAGCTGACACATTACCTATCTCAAGAGCTCAGAGGCCTCTATCATAGCAAATGGCCAATCTGTCAAGAATAAAACAATAAACAAACAAAACACAGTCAAACAAATAAATAGATCTGCAGTTATTATTAGTAAGTGGAAAGAAGAGAGGAAAATATGTCAGCTTATAAATTTAATCAAGACCACAAGTCAGTCACAGGTCTGTGCACTTAAACAGAGGAAAAAGGACAATGAAAATAAAATCCAAATATGCTGATTCTGCTCAGAAGCAGCCAGGGAGTCCTCTGAAGAAGTCACGGTCTCTATGACAGGTTTTGGGGGTCTTTTACAGAGGTACAGCGGAATACTGAGTGTTATGCCTACAGAGCACTGTTCTAGTTCATCTTTTTTACAGTGGGCTTATTCACTGTTTTCAGGCAAAGAGGACAGCAACATGCCTGTTAAAAAGAGACCACCCCCCAGTGCTCTGAGATACACAAGGACAACTACAATCAATCCTAGTAAAGGCAGAATGAAACTGGGACATTTCACTTGGATAGCCTTTTCTGTTTTTCCTCCAGAAAAAAAGTGTACTTGTGCTCCTAGCGTACTAGTGCAGGAGATACCCAACTTCCAGAACAATGAGGCTACATGAGATGAAGAAACCTGTCCGGCTTGTGAAGAAACACTTGTTTTAAGCTCATCACACAGTCTGAAGGGCTCAGAAGATTAAATATTCTGGCACTGACCTTCCATTACTCCCTTCCTAAAGAAATTTACAGAATGCCAAAAAATATTTTTTGCTGGATTTTTATTTTCCACCTTGTTGTTAAAACCAGTTCTCTCTATATTTCAGTTTTTGTGGTTTTCTGTACACATCTCATGATTTCACAGTATCAATACTTATCTAATGTTTATTGCAAGCATCTTTTAGCCAGGCTAGGTAACTGCTTGGCATGTAGCCGTGTATTTAGTCACACTTCTGAGCATTCTCATCTGCTCTGCTCTTTTCCCTAGCAAAGTTTCTCTTTGGTTGTTTTCAGGATCTTATGTAGTGGTGGGATTTCTTATTCTCCTCCATATCCATTCTGCTCATTTCCACCAGGACATAGGTTAAACTCTTCCTGACATTGTGCAATCTCAAACATTTAACATTTGCCTTCATTAAACAGACATAAGAGACTACTGGCAGGGTTATGTCCTGGCCCAATGCTTTAAGACTCTGCATTCCTGCCCAAAAATACTCAGTGCTTTATTATTTTTGCTCTACTTGTAAACCCTTATTTATCATCTTCACCCACCTACGATCTTTCTTTCTTCTTCTTTTCATCCTCTAAATCGGTATAACTTGTTTACAACTTATGTAAGAGCATTCCTAAAATCAGTTTTAATCATCACATAATAGTTTTTTCAATATATTGTGTATTATGATAAGCTCCTTCCCAGAGGTACAGAATCATATATTTATAAATAAGTTAGACAATTTCTGTGAATAAGCTTTAATAAAGGTCTCACCCTTGCCATTTTTACATAATGTAATTTGTTGATTATTACTTTTGAAGTGCTATCAGGTTAAAAACCCAAAGCTAACCCCTCCCTGCACCTTGTGAAGAATAACCCCATGCTGCAGTACAGGTTATGGGTTGACCTACTGGAAAGCAACTCTGCAGAGGACCTGGGAGTCCTGGTGGACAACAAGTTAAACATGAGCCAGCAACGTGCCCTTGTGGCCAAGAAGGTCAGTGATATCACGAGGCACGTTAGGAAGAGTGTGGCCAGCAGGAAAAGGGAGGTGATCCTCAAGACTCTACTCTGCCCTGGTGAGGCCTCAGCTCAAGTACTATGCCCAGTTCTGGGCTTCCCAGTTCAAGACAGACAACGAATTACTGGAGAGGGTCCAGTGGAGAGCTACAAAGACAATTAGGGGAATGGAGCATCTCTCCTATTAGGAAAGGCTGAGAGAGCTGGGCCTGTTTAGCCTGGAGAGGAGACAACTGAGAGGGGGTCCTACCAATGCATATAAATATGTTTAGGGCAGGTATCAAGAGGATGAGGCCAGACTCTTTCCAGTTGTGTACAGCAACAGGATAAGGGGCAATGGGCACAACCTGAAACAGTGGAAGGTCCATCTGAATATGGGGGAAAACTCTACTTATAGGGTGACAGAACACTGGAACAGGCTGCCCTGAGAGGCTGTGGACTCTCTTTCTCTGGAGACATTGAAAACCTACCTGGAGGCAATCCTGTACAACCTGCTCTAGGTAAACTTGCTTTAATAGGGGGTTGGGACAGCTGATCTCCAGAGGTCCCCTCCAAGCCCAATAGTTCTGTGATTCCATGATTCTGCATAATAGTGCACATCAACACCCTACTGCTCTTTAACAAACTACTTTTTTAATAATTGCTATAGTAGCGCTCTTTTCCACTGCTTAATTTAGGCTTAAATTAAACTTTGTGTAAAACCCCACCATTATAACAAACATTTCTAATTAAATCAGAAAGAATAATTTTACAACAGACACAACTGTAACAGTTTCTCTGAAGTTAAATAAACTTTAAAAAAATTCTGGCAGCATCATTGTTGTCTTGTATTAAAATGAACAAAATTAGCTTTAACTTCATTACAAGTAAAGAGAGACACTCAAACTGCTTAGTCTCCCAGTCTTATTTGCCTTAAAATTGGGATTACAACCAAACTGACAAATACCATGACCCTACTTTGTTTAGTCTGAGGTGTAAAATTTCTTTTTCAAGCATAGGTGCTTAACCTTTACATTCTTCCAACACAGTAGAAACTGTATTTTATTTTCCTATTTCTTAACTTCTGCATTCCACCATCTTTCTTTTTTTCAGATCTGTTGGTGCAGCATTAATTTAGAAAAACACCATCACCCAAACCCTGGCTTCTTGTAGATCCTAACATAAACAAGGCTGTATCAGTGCAGAGGAGCCTGTGTACGCAGAGTCTGGCCAGTGAATAGCTGCTTAAGGAAGAAGTATGACTCTAGGCCTTTCTTTATTCTGTGGTGTGAACCTGTCTACTTGAAAATAGAAAAGCTGGCCATCTCTAAGTGAAGAAATCCATGTGGCATTCAATTAAAGTTGAACCCCAGGTTAAAATAATTTGACAGTATCTTATCTAGCCTTCCATTAAATTTTCAGTGCTCTTATTTCTTTTTCAACAACCCAACTAAGAGTTATTATACAGTTGTTGTATTATATTAAATTTATTATGTTTCACTTCAGGTTAGATTTAACAGAATGTGGAACACACTTTTCTCTAGGGCATATTAAAAAAAAAATCCCTCAGAAAAGGAATTAAAATACATTTGTGTTATATAATGTTAAGCTTATTAATAGGCAAACTTATTCATTAACCAACTAATCTCTTCCACTGTTCAGTGTGTGTGCATGAGAACATACACGCACACTCAACAATGCATTGCAAATGAACAGACTGAACTACATTCTGTATCAGTCAACATAAGCTGGAGAAGTGGAGTAAATATAAGTGACTCTTAATGTCCCCTGCAATATAATGAAGCTGGCTTTGGTCATAGTTTACTCTTTCTCCCACGCATACACTGGAAGAGTCCTAAACCAAGAACAGCATATAAATAACACCAGAACTGACAGAATGACCTACAGCTTCCTTCTGAAATCTACTCATAAATCCTGCATGCAGATTCTAGATAACCAACATCTGCAGTTTTATTTCATTTGAAGACATTTTGAGATGCTGACAACTGAGCAATGATTCACTATCAGGACTACTGGAATTAAGCTGTATCAGCATGATTACTGTAAGCGATGCTTAGTTTTACTCTTTCTTTGACTTGATAGCAGGGCATACACAGGCTTTAAAGTTCTCTTTTTGTTTTAAAAAGACATCATATTATTTATAATACACAAAATTCAAACAAAATATCCCTCAAAGTCCAGTCCTACAGAGAAGCCTTCCCTTCTCCCTACTCAATATCCCAGATTCTGGCCATTTTCACCAGTCACACTGGTCCACTGTGCCAGTTCCCTGACTCAGCCCTGAACCAGTACTGATTCACTTCTGTCCTCACTGCTGTGATGTAAAATAAACAGTCTTTTATAATAAATGCAACAGAATGCTCTTTGTTTTAAATGATAGTAATGGGTATTACAGCTGTTACGAGTGTATACACTGAGAGTGATGCTGAGTGTTTTGATTCTTTAGCTACCTTTTGCTCAGGCTCTGAAAGTCCTTGAAGTGTGCATTACAAATACAATTCCAAAAGCCTCTGGAAGTCTACAGTTTACCTCTGCATAAGGAATATGGAAAAATATAACTCCAAATTAAATATAGGATACTAGCATAGAAAACTAAATGCAGACAAGCTCAGTTGACAGAGCTATTTGTAATCTCTAATTCACATATTTCCAAATGGGGCTGAGTTGCTGTGTTATACCAACATGTGCTGCACTTACTACTGCACCCTGTGTGCAAACAGTAAAAAAAATTAACAAATCCATTTGTCAGGCATTCAGGAAAACATGAAAAATATTGTTGACAGAATAAAGTCAGCTTTGCTATGTTTTTCAAAGGAAACTAGAAATGTCTAATAAAGTATCTTGAAGAGTCAAAATGTACTTTCATGCATTTGTCATAACTTTGCTTGGTCTTAAGAATTTATTACTACCTTAAATTGAGGTTAAGGAATATTTTATGCTTTTCTGCCTTATATTTTCAACCTTTTTGTTTGTTCTAAAACTGCAGAAAATAGACTGTCACGCACACAGAAGCGTGTGGAAAAGCGTATGGTTTAATTTTATGTTTGAGCAGCCCATCAAGGGCTGTTTAAAGGTGTCACCAATGGTAACTAGTTAATAGGAAAAAAAAAATTGTCATATTTATTTTTAAAAGACAGAGAGGGTGCTGTGTTTATAAACTATTTTATCTCTTATTTTATAATTGAGAAATATTATTGTCTTCTCTAGGTATGGAAAGCACTTGAGAATTAAAATGAATAAAACAGGCTGGTACGTGCCTGCATGACACACTGGCTATTTGTGAATGGTATCTTCTTACTGCTACTTGCTCCAAACTCAAAATACAAAGGCATTATGGGGGTTTCTACAGCTGTTTCTTCTTCCCTATTTTTGTACTTCTAACTAACAGTACTGTAACATCATGGTCACATTTTGATTACCAAAATTAAGATAGAATTGGTTGAGTTTAATAATTTTTTTCATACGTGAGGGCAAAAGGGGAACAACAATAATAAAAAAAAAATCACAGCAACAAACAAAAAGGTTATTTTAGAGAATTCCTACTGCATATTTTAAGAAACCACAATTCTGCCTCTTAAGAGTATGGTTTACTAATTAGTAAACAGTGAAAACTTTAAGCGTTACAGACTGCAGAATGACTTTTGTCCTACCTGGCAACCACCTCTGTTTAGAAGAGTCATCAGTAAGGCTAAAATAATTACTCTATAATTATAACCCCTCTCTTTTTTTTCTATCACTAAATAAAAATTTACTGTTTGGTTAAGGTTTATCGTTTAAATCAGGTAAGTGGAGAAAACCTGTTCATGAATTAACCAAACAAAATTTGGCTGAAACCCTTCTCTCCAAGATTGAATAACTGCAAATAAAAAGAACTTGAGGGATGTCTTTTCTATGTATATCAGCTCAAATATAAAATCAATTTTCTTTGGCCAAGCTCCCATCCCTTGTGTTTGCTTTCCTGAGAACTCGCATAATTGAGTTTTCTTAGGCCAAATGTTTGTGTAGAGACCAATTTAGGCCTTCACACTTAAGTATATCAGTGGCGTATTTTATCAGGGAAAGAAGATTCATAGACAAACTGGAATAAAGTATTGGCTGACGGCAGGGTTCCCTTACATCCTTGGCTTACTTCCTATACTGAGGAGCTCAGTGAGCCGAAGTACAACCCTTCCCACTAGGACCACCCATGCATGCACACACTGCTATTTCATGTGAATGTAATGGGACAAAATTCAACCCTGGAGCCTTCCAAAAAACCTGAAAGTAGTTACTTTTTTTTTCTAACAACAATGACTTGAGCAAATTGTGTTACCTAAAAAGAGAATTGGATGTTCTGTTCTGCAAGTATCCCCACACCTTACTTCTGACCACTGCAACTAATTTTACCCAGTTAACTGAGGAACTGACATTTGAGTTACCAAAACTAAGATGACTCAACTCCTACTTTATCAAAACAACAGACAGACATCACCAGACTGGGGGTGCCTGATATCCCCAACGACAACTGATGTTCTGCAAAGGCCTTCAACTTCGAAGCAAAAAACAACTTTGGTGGCTTTTCTGAGATTCTAGAGCAGCCACCATGTACTAATGCACATGGTACGGTCTGCAGTGGAAAAAGGGGGTAAGGTCAACCCGCTTACATATGTAACACCAACAGATGGTTATAACCTACAACACTACCTTATGGTATGCTATTAGTTAAAAGGAAATTTTGTACCTATTCATTGCCAAATAAGTTCATTTAATTAAATTGATGAAGTTTATAAAGACATATAATGAATTCATCAACTCTTTTTCTGGGTCTTTATTTTTCAAGTGAATGCCATCCTACCTGCACCTCTATTTGTTTTGATCTGTTCTGCATTCATAAAAGTTTGCTTTGCAGTTCCCTCCCTTTGATACAATAAAAAATGGATATTCAATAACTGGTATAAAGAAACTGGAATATTAAAAAGGGAGTTGCATTCATGTTACAGCGAACTATTTAGCTTTTAGAAAACTGTCCTGGAATTACAAGAAATTTTTATTGAACGTATTTTGATCTATTATTTATACACTAGACAGTTCAATGTCAAGACAGCCCTAAATCACAATCTGAAGTTCCTTACAGACCTAGAATTTGCTGAATATAAAGTATAAAAATACAGACATAATCACAGTAGTTCAAAGTAAGTTAACGTTAATCAAAGTAAAGTGTAAGGTTTATTATCATAAACAAATCTAGGTAAGTCGGGGACACAACTAAATCAAATCAACTTTTCAAATTAATTACCTTTTTTTTAATTAAACCTGAAATTTAACTTGAAATAAACATAAATTACGAAGTTAGGGAAGACAGTAACATGCCAGTTTTATTATATTAATCTCAAAGAAATATATGAAGGTTATCAAGGAAAAAATACGGTGGATGGTCATGCTATAACTTGCCCCCCAAGACTTACATAAACATCTTTGTAGTTAGTGATAAAGAACAATTCAGATCTTTCCTTATGACACATTTACCACTGCCAGACAATAAGGTCTGACCTTCAGCTTGGTCACAGACTCATATTTGTTACAAATATCACAATGTATCAAAATGATACTTAGAAGTGCAGATACATGAGGAGTCATGTATTAAAATGGTCTACAAGCAGAATCTCATGCTCATTCCTGTGAAGGAACAGGACCCTGATAATTTAAAAGGGCATTAAAGATCAAGCAAAAGCAATTTGCAGGCTTAATGTAAACAGAAAAATTGCCTTTGTGTTTTTCTATTACCTCTGTTTCCAGTCAAATATTTGTCCCACAGTAATAAAGAAAATTAGGTTAAGTTTTAAAAATACAAAAGCTCTGTACTGTAGCCAAATTAAACTATTCCAAAATACACTGTATTTGTAACTCCCTTAACAGTCAGTATGTTTGGCTGCTGACAGAATTTGCTAATAATGCTTTTCAGTATTTTAAGTCAGCACCCAACTTGTAGTGCTATGGTATTTCTAACACGCTGAGATTTTAGTTTTGCTCTATTTTTATTTCTTTATATTAAGCAGAAAAATTATTGGTGACCTACTGATAATGTTCTTCCTTTACTGTCAAGTAAAAGATTAGGATTTAGCTGATAGCGTGCCATGCCTTCTCCCAAAGCCAGTGCAAAGAAAACACTGCAAATGTTTCAAAATCCCACAGTAAGTGTGTGCATCACGTCACACTCCTTCCCTTCTTTCCTTTCCAATTAAAGATGACCATAGACAGGTTCTGAGAGAAATGCCATCTGCTCCTGCTAAGCCAGAAAGACAGCACCTACACAGTATTTTCTAAGGGCACATAAGAAAATCAGAATTGTATCAGAATTGTATTTGTAACCTCTTCTTACATACTTCAGTTACAAGGCAGACATGATCCCACCACTCTGAATAAGGCCCATCTGATTCTAGCACAGAAATGTTCTTCTGGGTACAGCTACTACTACTCTTGTGCAATATACAAAATACACACATGCAACAAAGACACAGCAACTTTTAAATCTCCTTCTCATTCACTCCATTAGTACCATTTTAATTTTCAAGGAATGACGGAAGGGCAGATAAAAGTTTTTTGTGCATTTTCATCATCTTTTCTCTGTTAAGATTACACTTCACTGTTTTAAAACAATACCTGCGAGATAAAGCCTGTTTGATCAGATCAATGATACAGCTGTTCCCAAGTTTCAAGTCTCTGCTCTAAGACTGAAGGCTAGTAGATGTGGGTTAAATCACTTAGCTGTTACACTTTCAGTTAAACCATGAAATGGAAACCACAGCTAGACTCAAGGGATATTAAACTATCAAATGCTATTTCATAAAATGTCTTGAAGGTGAAGAATTCTGCAAGCATTGTATTTACTATTATAATAAATAATCTCAGAATAAAGATAAAGCAAGCCAGTTAGAAGATATGAAGGAAAGATACCCCAATAATCTTCCTTTAAGGTTTTAGGAAAAAAGGTAGTAGGATTTAGTTTCAGGACAGTGGCTTTCATTCTAGATCGATTTTTTTCCCCATTTGTGTTTTGGACATAACATGAGACTTAATATTCTTCTCCTTGTCAAAGCTTGCAAATAGGCACCATTTTTCTAAGGGAAAGCACAGGACCATTAACAACTTTCTAGTTTTTTATGTACAAACAGTGCTTTAATTTCTAGTCACTCCGGACTGTGAGCAAATGCCCAAATTTTGGTAAATTCATTCCACTGAGGTCAAATAAGTTCCTTCCTACATGTATGTAATTTTCCCTTGTTTCCATATGCTGACGAATCATTACTGGATCCTTCTTTCCCCCAAAAATAGTCTGGAAAGAGGGAAAAGAAATTATGACCGCAGGACCAAAATTCCCCCATAGTGGCAGAAGCGTGACAAGTACTTTAGCAACATGTCCTGTTTCCTCTGCCTTCAGCTTTGGCACCAAGAGCAGAGAGGATGGAAAAACAAACCACCAAGCACTACAACAGACTTGTGGCATCGCTGCTGACCATACTGCCAATTAGACAAATCATAACACACTAGAGTGTGTTCTCTGAAAACCCTAAATCACATAGCAACTGTAAAAGCATATGTTTTCGCAATAGCAGTTCTCATGAAATGTATATTTTTGGTCAAAGTCTAATTCAGAGCTGAGTTATTACTGAAGACAGCTGAGTTTTGTAGTCCTGGAATGCTAATGGACTATTTCCTGATTAATCTACTTTCATCAATGTACTGTGTATTTATGATTTGCACTTTCATAATCTACTACACATCTCTTTTCAGAATATTTCCAATCAGATGAACCTGTTTAAAGATTATGACTGTATTATGCACCAATGTACCACTCCACTTGATATATATGAAGAAGGAAATACCACAGGTACTACTATCTTTAATAAAATACTGCTTATTGCTTTCTAACTTGCTATAAATTATTACATTCTTGGCTATAAATTCCATTAGAAGAAATACTTACTACTGTGCACAGTCAATCAGTTGATATTCGTTTGACCTCTCGAAGCATGCCTTTACACCTTCATCATCCCAAAGCTTTTTTGCATGTTCGAAGAATTCCTGAAAATTGGAAAAGCAACAAGAGATAATGTTTCAATCTTTTCAATCCCAATTTATAATGTATTGCTCCTTCCCCCCAACCTTCATGCTTTACAGTTTCGCGTAGTGATAGATTAAACCTATTATTATTAGATAAAGCACTAAACATTTATTAGCAAAACTGCAGTAAAATATATATACTGAACATATGACTGCTGACAGTTTCCCTTACACGATACGTAATGAAGACCGTCTTCAAAATTCATGCCAGTTCATATATAAAATTTACTCTAAGTACAAATATTACCTAGAAGCGCGTTCACTCATTTTTTTAACTGGATTTAGCCTTCTGTCATGGAAAAGGCATAAGAGGTGCATAAAGCTGCTCAACTTCTGAACATTAGCTTCCCTGAGAAAGAACCAGTCTGTAACTTTAAAAAGATTATGTAGTTTTTCCTGAAAAACACAACTTTCCGCTGCTTCATATTTTCTCATGCAATACAATAATGTGATTGCAAGACTTTCAGAGCCTCTGCTCAACTCCGCTTCCTCCAAGCAGCCACCTGGCACAATGTGCTTTTCCTAGCAGCTACCCCAGGCAACCCAATACAAAAATATCTGCCAGCAAGCTTATTTCGGAATTATTTGAAAGAGGACTCAAAGCTGTCCTTGGTGATGGTGAAGCCATAGCTCTATTGTAAAAAACATGCACATGTCCTGCCTGCCAGCTCTTTTGCTCCTCCAGCCCCTGCTGTAGAGCCTCACACACTCCAGCTTGTTTTAAAGCTGGGAGTCCATTTTATCATTGCTCGTAAGTCAAACTGTAACTGAGTTTTTCCAGCTACTACTTTCTAAAATCAAATGAAGAATGGTTAGACAAATTACTATTTCCTTTACTATATGGCTCTTTCCTCTCGCAAACTGAATTGTTAAAGTAGTACGTCAACTTAAACACAGAAGTTCTTTGTAATCTCTTAAACACCTCAGTACTGCTACCTAATCATCAGAGTCCTTCAGTTCTGCGTAACATGGGTGTTCTACCACTATTCACTTCATG
This sequence comes from Coracopsis vasa, assembly GCA_026283785.1. Classification (NCBI taxonomy): domain Eukaryota; kingdom Metazoa; phylum Chordata; class Aves; order Psittaciformes; family Psittacidae; genus Coracopsis; species Coracopsis vasa. Next base: position 25,269 of record JANHGB010061555.1, read on the forward strand.
AGCCTGTCAAGATGCTGTGTAAATATCTGAATTCTGAAACTTTCTGAAATTGTTTGCCAGTCCCTCCCAACACCTTTTCAGGATTAAAAACTCTGAAAACACACAGTTTGTAGCAAAAGATCTCAGCAGCACAGTGAGTTCACTTTTACTCTGTACGGGTTTCCCAACCTTGCACACCGCCCTTGTGAGGTGACCCTGAAGGGGATAATCTGCTCCTCAGCCTGTGACCTGCTGGTGACCTTTTCAGGGAGAAGCAAAACGCAAGACAAGATTTTCAGAACAAACTCGTACTGAAAATTATTTAGTTAAGCTTTGATCATGGCTACAGAGGTCCTGAATCACCTCAGAAATGCTTTTTTCTTTTTAACTATACTGTGCACAATGGAAAGAGAAAACACTGTTCTTTAAGAAGTTTTCAACACTTCAGAGAAAAGTTGATGTTAAAGCAGGCATGAAAGACCTTCACAGAAAGTCTTGGAAGAAGAGAGGAAGCAACACTAGATTGGCAGACGCTTATACTGCCTTGGAATGTATTTCTTCACCCTCACAAGGACATGTTTATTTTGCCTTTGTTATTTTAACGACTTATGTAATGATTGTTTAAAACACTGCAGGTCCATCTTCTGAAGTTATGCTACGGCTATTATAAACTCTGTTCCTACATCAGAAGGAAAGCAAAAACAGGCTCAAGAAAGGACAAGATATCAAACTAAATAAGCAGAAGGAGAAAATGGATACGTAAAACAAAGAGCATGACTACAAGAAAACGAACTTTTGGAAAAGCCAAAATGATACATACTAGAAAACATGGAACATTCCTCAGACTTGAAGCTTATGCTTGATTGATACTTAAGGCATCAGCTGAATGCATCTCACTTGCTGCCATCTTTTGTGCAAAGAAAGTCATTGACTTTTCAATAGAAAGAGCGAGCTCTGGATAAGTGTCAGGGTCCTGGGGCAAAAGAACCCAGCTTTCCCATCCCCTTCAATGGACAGCAGCATACAACCTCAGCCGTCCCTTCTGCAGGTGCTTGCTGCTGCAGGTTCAGGTGCTGAGTACAGTGCGGCTGCCTTCCCCTCCTCACCACTGGTGGGTGGAAATTCCCACCCACTGGAAAGCCATTTCTGAGGGGAACCCACATCTAAAAAATGGTCCCATTCAGCCCCACACAGCCTATGGGAAGAGGAGAAGGATGTCAGCATGAAAGCATCATTTTCTGCAGGGTGGGATGGATTGAGAGGTAGCTGCAGATGTAGATAAATAATAAATAAATAAAACTGCAGAGCTACAGTAGTTTCTAATGTCACTTCTGTTTTTACATCCTCCATGTGAGCTTTATTTACTTCTAAAAATCTCTTCTGGAAAAGAGCCAATCCTTTCAGCTCAGCTTCTGAGACCCTACAAATACATTGTTAATACAGGGTTTCCATAATACATGCTTCAAATAGTTCCACCTGACCGTTGTATCTCAAAGCAGTCTATTTAAAATGACTTCCAGACTTCTGGTCCAAAGCAAATCCTACAAAATGGAGCAAGTATACTTACCTCATTAAAATGTACCGATCTACTGCAGAGGAGTACACTTGCCTGCAAATTGCCTCCCACACAGCTACCCGATCCTTCTTTCCCAGGTGACTAAAGCCTTCCAGAAAAATCCTGCTTCATTTCAAGATACCAAATACCACAATTCAACTTTTCACACTTGTTTTTAACCCCTTTCTTGTCTGTTCTGAGTTCTTCAGTGTCTTTTCTCCTCAGCTGATAAAGACTCCCACTGCACATAGTCAAGCACATAGGAGGATCCTGCTCACACACTGCAAATATGTCTAGATCCCAACCTACCCTGCATTGCAGGACAACATCCAGATAGCAGTCACCATGTTAGCTTTAACCTTTGCAACTAAGCCCTTTTTGCCTAACAAGTTTCCAGCATCTGCTTCTGGATGCACAATTCCCATGACTTGTTTCTACAGACCCCAATGTTTGTCATCTATTCCTCCCACCATGGCTGCGTCATGGTCACCTCATTGGCAAGCAGGCTCCAGTGAGCTAATGAAGGCATGGACTTTGGGCTAAGCCCCACCTAAATTACCTGCTTTTGGAGCTGCAATATCCTGGGGGTGGCAGCCACATATAGCAATGCTTGTTGTAGGGAACAGACAGGATAATTCAAAGAACAAAGGATTCAGATTTGCTCCAGCTTATAAAGATGGACTAAAACTTTTTTTAGTTAATGTTTCTGTGGGCCGGGGAACTACATACAAAACATTACTTTTGGTCAGTACAACACAAATAAGGCTTTAAGAATAAATTGTGACAGTAGCAGCTTACATTTTGAGATGGCCAAACTCAGATTTTCTTATGGGTCTGACCTCTGGGAAGTGGCTATTCAGAAGTTCTTAAAGTCATAAGCCAGGTCCTTTAAACCTTAATTGTGACGGGAGAAAACAGGAATATGGAAAATCACTAGGGACATCTGATGTGCTTGGTTTGCAAGTACATGCAGCTGACCTCTATCAGATCAAAGTCACCAAAGTCTACTGAAAATATTTACTATACTGAAGAGAACCAGGAATCATGTACTGTGCCTGAAAGCAGAGAAACACCTACATCATGACACATCTATGAACATCAAACAAAACAGAGCTGTTTCATCCAACAGCATCCAAACTCTTCCTTAGGGACAGAGGCAAACAAATAGTTGCACCTATTAATATACATACAAAATAAAACCATTAATATATTTTTATGTTGTATTTAATTAGAGCAATAGAAAAGTAAATGATGATACCTCAGATCTCATGATTTACAGGTCTCATTAACTACAGGTACTTTTTACTTTACACACTTTAATTTACACCAGTAACCTAAGAATTTATAGCAATCATTAGATCATACAATGCCAAAATTTTGATGTGATCAAAAAGAAGATGCAACACACAAACTCTCAAATATTGTGATATAAGCAGGTTATGATTTCTTTCCCCACCCTCCCCCCCCCAGGACAAAATAAGATACACATAAATGTAGAAATACTCTGACCTGGTATCACTGATGTAAACAGTATTTATTTTTACTATAGTTTAAAGAGGTCTTGCAGAAATATCTTTACTCATCTATTGTAAGGTAATTTTTAGGTTGGAAAAAAAGGAGGGAATATATTCCTCTATGAAACATTCCAAGAAACCAATACAGATAACAAACGCACTATAGTTAAGTCTCTCCCATATGAAGACAGGATGAGAAAGTTGGGGCTGTTCAGCCTGGAGAAGGCTGCATGGAGACCTCACAGCAGCCTCCAGTATCTGAAGCAGGCCTGTAAAGATGCTGGGGAGGGACTCTTTATTAGGGACTGTAGTGAGAGGACAAGGGGTAACAGATTAAAACTTAAACAGGGGAAGTTTAGATTGGATATAAGGAAGAAGTTCTTTACTGTGAGGGTGGTGAGGCACTGGAA